>JAVKPL010010533.1:0-44753 GCA_032173675.1 Gastrolobium villosum | reverse complement strand
ACCTTAGCCTATGTAGACAAATTGGATTTTGCCTTTTTAATGACCCCTAAACCGTATAGGAATGTATAGACATGATAAAGTAGTGGCCTCTAGTGGATGGTCATAAAAACCAGGGTACATGTATAAGGGAATTAAGTTACAATGCTTAATCAACAATGGGAGAAAAGAATTAAAGCGATCAAGTAAGGAATTAATTTAGTATATGAAGCTTGGAATCTCAGTTAAAACTTTGACTGCATAAAAAGAACATTTGATGTATAATAAATAATAAAATGCAGTTTTGGTAACTGGTTGATTAGGTGCAAAGACTCCTAACATCAGGGAACTCTATGTGATGTATATGGTGCTATGAGATAAATTCTGATTGGATATGTATATGTATCTATTTGATTAGGTGCACAAGATCCTAGCTCATTGGAATGATTAATTGATATGTGGCTTGATGATGTTTGACAAAGAATGTTAAAGACACGAGGTAAGTGTCAGGCGATATTGCCTAATGTGACTATTGACTACTGGTATAAAATTGTGACATGATGCTCCATATGCCGTAAAAATATTATGTTCCATTATGATGAAAGGAAACTGCCAAAAATGTGCCGTGATGGCTATATGATTATGAGGTAAAGACGTTATGTGGCAGCATAACGCATATGAAAAGTATATGTGCAGTGATGGCTATATGAAAGGTATATAAGCATGCACCTTACATTCATACCGCATTTTTACGCTTTGTGTGTGAAAGCATAGCATGACATGCATATATCATGATCATATAGGCCTTGTTTTAGAATAGTTATGTACAGGACCATGTGTTTGAGCAAGCATCATATAGGCATCCCCAAGGTACCGGGGTATGGGACACTTGGCATCAGTCCGCATAGGCCCACAGATGGAATCCACATGGAGCTCAGGTGCCAAGGGTATATTTGATTCCACTGTGAAGTGCGCGCACGACGGTGCTAAAAGCGCAAAGGAAAGGCGTTATATACGCAATATATGAATATGATGAAAAGGAAAGGCGTTATATGCGCTATATATATGAATATTATGAAAAAGAAAAAGGAAAAGGAACAAGGATATGTTGAAGTGACTGTTATAATTTTGTGCCTAGTTAATACTGTTATATTACTGGTTTTGTTGCCACACTACTGGGATTATTCTCACCCCTTTGGGGCTGCTATTTTCCTAAATGGCAGGAAGACGAAAAAGCAATTGAAGGAGTGATGTTTGCTGTTGCTTGCTGATGCATGGATTTTCACTGATACTGTTTAATTGATTGGATGACTGTAATGCTTAATATTTTGGTAATGCTGGATGACTGTAGACTTTATCATCTTCTATTTTGTTTTGATTCTTTTATGAGCGGTGTCTGTTTTGGAAATGTTTTGTAAAAAGGGTTTTTGAACGTTTCTTTAAGTATCGAATTTTAACAGTTTTACAGGTGCCTTACGGGTCATGTTTCAAAGGGCAAACGAACTCCGATTTTCTATTATTTTATATGCACGCGAAGCCCCGAGAATTTACTTTCAAACTGTGCAGGTTTTATTTTTATCCGAAACCTGTGCGAATTTTAATAAGCTTTGCTTTACAACTGGTTTTCCTGAAAACGGACAGAATGCTCAAGCAACTTGAGAGTTCTGTTCCGTGGGGCTATTCACCTCCGAATCGCGTATAATTTATATGTATGTGACGCCCCGGATGTCTAGTTTTTCAGAAGCTTGGAATATTTTTTATCGCATCTGAATTCGATTTTATACGGATTTTATAAGGCAGCAAGGTTTTCTGAAAAGTATAGAAAATTCAGCAAAGTGATTTTATAATTAAAATTTCCTATGATTGATATTGATTTCATTCCGTTAATAGGTTTTATAAGAATCAATTCTGGATCTTTTATTGCTTCAAATTAATTAATATTTGATAAAGTTTTCAAAAGAATGGTTCCATACCGCTGTAACTCTAATACGATTCTAGCGAACAACCCTCTTGGATGCATACGAGAGTGGGTGTTACACTAATTGGTATCAGAGCAGTTCGGTTCAAGGTGTTTGTATGTAATTGTTGCATTGGTTGTTGTTTGTATATGTTTGTTTCATCATTGCTGTTGAATTTAACTGTTAAATTGTTTGTTGGTTGCTGACTGCTTGGATTAAATTTCTGGATTGTCTGATTCATGATTGGCACGTGCTGAATAAATTGCGAAAGTTAGTTTGATTAAAATATTAGAATTATTTTGAGTCATACTGAAGGTAGTTGGTGGAATTAAAGTAGTTTGAAACATATTACTTGAGCAGTTTGAGTCGTGTGAATCTTATAAGTTACTGCTTAATGGTAGGCTGTATTACAGGAATTTGACTTATTGTGATTGGTTGTGTAGTGGTTGATTTCTGCTGTGATAAGTCTATAAGATTGAGAAATTGAGTTTGACCTGGATTGCACTGTTCTACTGTTGTGACTATTAAATGTTGTTTAAGGGTGGAATACTAGACATTGTTGTAGTATATGCCCTGCCCTATTGTGATGACTATTGCACTGCATTGAATTATTTGAATTGAGTAGTTTAATATTGTGCTGCTGTTGAATTGAGTTGTTTTGTTGCAAGTAATTGTTTGTGATTCTGTCCTGAAGTGGGAACCGTGCCTCAATTTTGAGACTACTGTCGTGTATGTCATGCAGTGAGTAGGATCCGCTCGTTGCTTGGCATGACGAAGGTAGAATTAGTATTTATGAGACACGAAAACCTCCTCAAGAGAGAAGTCTGATGGGTAATAGACTGTAATTAATTAATACCTGAATAAAGAATAAATAATAAAGTATGGAAATTGACGATTCCTAGTGTGCGATGAGGTGATGCTCCAGTTGTTCTGAGAATGGGTCTGGCCAACACATTCTTCGGTAACATGGTGGTATCAAACCGTCAAACACCGAGAATCAACTAGGGAAAAAGTTCTGTTAGGAGTCTATGTTTGAAAACAAGTTAGGAATTGAATCTGGGGAATAACTTGAATAACTAGAATAAGTAAACTAAAATCTGTGGAACCATATAAGTGGACGTGGTAATGAATAACTGATTAAGTTGTGTAATAAGTAAGTAACCTCTGTTTGGTAAAATACGTGAAAACCTTGTCTTAGTGTTGGCATCTAACGAGGAGTCTTCTGTTAATAGGTTAAAAATCATGAACAGATATTTAGCTTTGGGTATCAATTTGTCAAGTGTAACGGTTAAAAATGAGTATTTGAAAATTGGAATTAAAGTATGGTTTGGTGCACTGGAATCATGAAAGCCCGGTCTGTTTGAAGGGTTATGATTGTTAGCTGTTCAATTTTAGTGTAGGTAATGATTCGGAAGTTCATGGATCCTCTGATCTGTGAAGTCAATTACATCCGAGGTACCTAGGACGGCGGAAACTCGAGGAACTTTTCTCATATGGGTGTACTTGGCAGACAGTATCAGAGGTACCATCTTACATGATATGTACAAAAGACATGCTAGAATTTAAGTAGGGGTGTCTTCTAAATCCTAAGCACTAGACAAAAGCAGTACTCATTAATGTAATTCCGTTTCCTCAAGGTATTAGTAAATTATGAAAGTCGGTTCGCGATGTTTGTGAAGTGTTTATTAAAACTTCTTTATGGGTAAGGATTAAATAGGAGATAGGCGAAATTATAAGCTGTAACATGTAAAGTGCATCGATAAAATGAGTATAGTGAAGGTCTCAGTTAATTAGTCCTGTCTATGCAAGTAGTAGGCAGTTAGATCCGATTGTTTTGAAATTTGTCTAGGTAGGGATGGTAATATTTTGTTTGTAGCAATTGAGAAATAATCTGATGAACCAAACTACTGATCCTCAACTTAGAATGCATAAAATCTAAAGGTCACCTTGTAGGTAATTACGTGTACTTTTAGTAGAGTAAATATAGCAGGTGGGCAAATAAGAGAAAAGGCGTGTTATTGAAGTGGACTCACGTAATGTAAATTGAAAGATAATCAACGGTATGCTGGCATAGGACCAGGTTCACGTTTTGTTTGAGCACTAGAATAAAATTTCCTTAAGCCTTAAAAGGAGAGCATGAAAGTAGAAGACACAAGTGGATGGTGATTGTCGGTCAACTATCAAATATAGAATTTATCCAGTAAGAATTACCGTACATGTAGATGTGTTAGTTGCTAACTAAGTAGGTAATGATGATTTTTGGATAACTAGAGTCCTGGGTCAATTTATCTCATCTTTATTGTAGTATGGTCTTTTGACCATTGGGTAAGAGGAAAACAGAAATTGTCTGTTATGATTAAGCTTTGGAAAGATTTTATTCTCTAACGTACAATTAAAATTTTGTTATTTATATATATGTGGTCTTATGACTATGTATGGTGCAATTGGTTTGTAATACTTTGAATTAATTGATGGCTTTGATAGATGCCTAGCGAAAAGGGATGTTAGGTCTGGCATGATTATAAGTATGTGTAGTATCCGACTTAAGTAGTTTCGGAATGGTAGAACGAAGTTTGGGGACAAACTTCAAATTTGGTGGGGAGAGTGTAACATCCCGCATGATTAGGAAATTACATAACTTGCATTTAGGGGTAAAGCATGCTAGAAATTCGAAAGTGTATGAAGTGGTTGTCTTGTCTTTGAAATACATAGTTTTCCATAGAATTGGATGGGTCTAACTTAGGGAATAAATAGAATTACGACTAAAGGAAATATTTATTTTAGGCATTTAATTGAAGAGTATAGACATGCTTGATTGTATCATATATGACATAAGATAGTGTTTAAAAGACTTGGGGAATCTATTAACTTAGTGGGTTGGTGCATGAGTACTTAGGACCTTTGGATTTTAATAAGTTGTGGTCACACCTTGTCTTGACCCACGGCCCTAGAGCATTGGAGAGCCTTATCCAACCCTTGCTTACCTTAGGCTTATTTTAGAAACCCCAAAATCTGCACTTTTGGCAGGGAGTTCGGTTGGCAAGCAAATGAGTCACCCCTTTACTTCTTTGTTTCTTGCGCAGCCTTGGGCAGTGTACAAGCTAATGGCTTGTGCCTTAAGTCAACCTTAAATCACACCACCTTCTCACCTCTTTCCTTGTGCGCATAATGGAAAGCATTAGTATCAAATCTGACTTGCTTTTGCTGCAACATTAACTCTCTTCGGCTGCACATTTCAGCCTGTGCACAGCCTTCCTTTTTCTGCATTGTGCGCACCCTTTTCCCCCTCTCCTTGGCTTGAATGCTTCTAGCTCCTCATGACACTACATGCTGCCACCTGCTGTCCCTTTCTACCTCCCTAGGTGCGCTAAGTTCAAGAGAGAAACTTGCAATGACTTGTATTAGTAGCCAGCCTTGTCATCTCTTGTGTTGTCATCCTCCTTCACGGTCTCCTATGCGCAGAAGAGGTGCAGATTTCTGACCTTGCTTTTGAGGATTAGTAGCTTTCATCACATGGCAAGCCTTACCTCTTTAGCTTGTCACATGTGCGCATAGGGAGATTCAAATGCTGGCTTTTTGTGGCTTTGAGGACTGCATGACAGCTCCTTTGATCCCCACGCAACCGATGGAGTGAGGAAGACTCTTATGCAGGTTGTCATTTTGACCATTGGAAGCCTCACCACTCTAACACCTACCTAGGACAATAGCTATCATACTTTCTTGTCTCTTCTTACTGCACATTCAGATCTGAATTGGGGTCCCTTCTTTATTCATCCTAGGCGCACCCTTTCTGTCATTGAGCAAACTACTCTCACCCATCACCATCAAACCGTCCAGCTTTGTGCACTTGAACAGACCTTGGTTTAAACTCCTTTGCTTTTGCAGCTCACTTAGCACACTTACACACAACCTATGCCACTTGCTTGTCCCTTGTGCTGCGCTGAAATGAGCAGGCTGGTAGCTTGTGGCAGCCTTGTCATCATGCAGCTTTGGAGGGAGAGAGGTCAGGTCTGCATGATAGGAAATAGGCAGAAAAATCTGAGATCTCTTGGGAAGGGGAACCTTGTGCATTCACTCTAAACCTACAACCTTTGTATGTGGCTACATGTCTTGAAGGAAATCTGCAGAGGTAATTCCATTGGCCAAGACATGATAAGTATTCATCCAAAGCTATCCCTCTCCTCCTCTTGTGCGCATGATCAGAGAAAAATATAGTCCAAGCTTGCTGCCACTTTGGCTCAGATCACTATATCACCCCAATCCTTGCACATGCGTTGGAATCATTATGCAAGACTTATTATTCCACTTCTTGATCAAACTCAGCCCCTATTTATACCCTCTCAAGTCATGAAATCCCACAAGCATCAACCAGAAAAATTGCATATCCATTCTCCTCCTACCTTTCCCACCGGTCTGCCGAATGCAGCTAGCAAGGGGACTGCACATGAGCAATTCCCCACTCCCATTCTCTTGTTCGGCTGATGGCCAACCTCCAGGAGATGAGATGCTTCTCCCATGGTCGTCTGCATATAGAAGGAACCTTTAATGCACCTTATCATCTCTTTACCCCTGCTAGCCGTGAGTGTTGCAAGATAGAAACAAAACACCTAGACACATTCTTTCTTCTTTTTCCTACTTTGGCAGAACCGTTATCTTGCTTCCATCTTATCCCTTTTTCTTGCTTGGCCGAGGACCTCATTTGGGAGATGAAGGGTGTTGCTGTAGTTTCCTTGTCTCCCCTATCATGTTCGGCTGATGAGGATTCCATCCCACATGCAGAAGCAACATGAGTTCACAGTCATTCTCCTTCTTTTGTCCAGCCGAAGACAGCCTTTACCTAGGAGCTGGAAATCGGTTCTTGGAGAGTAGATAAATCTCCTGTATGTGTCTACAGAGAGAAGAAGAGGTAAGACAATCCTTAGAAACCCTTGCACCATCTCTGTCTCGACATCCTTGGGGATGTAGGAAGAAGTTTACTCCCTTTGTCTTGCCTACCCATTTCTGTTCACTTGTGTAGCTGTCATTTTAATGCATGAAAATCTGAAAACTGTTTTACCAGCTTGGAACATGAATCCCTATGAATTTCGGAGTTGTCCTTGGATTAAGAAAATAGATTAGGCTTTGCGTGTGCTCTAATAATCAAATCATCATGTCATTAGGCTAATCCCTTATGCTTAAGTGTTGTTGGTGGGGGTTTGCTACAGAAAAGATTATAATCGCTTGTTTGGGGTCTATAGATCGAATCGGTTTATATGATGGACTTTGGGAAATTTTCTGTGTGTTAACAACTAAGGAATTAGACTAAGGAATTTTATCTTGTTTGTACTGATAATTTCGTAGTCAGCATGTTAAGACCCTATAACACATTCTTGAACTTGAGATAAAAAGGTCTTGTTGATGAATGGACTTTATGCATCTAGTTACTAGCCTTAAACCAAACCTGCATGTGTAGGTTCCCTTGGAAATTTTGTCACTGGTTAACGAATGTTAGGATAAAATCTAGGCAGAAAAATAATAAGCAATTGGAAGGACTAAATCTGGTTGGCACCAAACTGTGCATGTACCTTAGCCTATGTAGACAAATTGGATTTTGCCTTTTTAATGACCCCTAAACCGTATAGGAATGTATAGACATGATAAAGTAGTGGCCTCTAGTGGATGGTCATAAAAACCAGGGTACATGTATAAGGGAATTAAGTTACAATGCTTAATCAACAATGGGAGAAAAGAATTAAAGCGATCAAGTAAGGAATTAATTTAGTATATGAAGCTTGGAATCTCAGTTAAAACTTTGACTGCATAAAAAGAACATTTGATGTATAATAAATAATAAAATGCAGTTTTGGTAACTGGTTGATTAGGTGCAAAGACTCCTAACATCAGGGAACTCTATGTGATGTATATGGTGCTATGAGATAAATTCTGATTGGATATGTATATGTATCTATTTGATTAGGTGCACAAGATCCTAGCTCATTGGAATGATTAATTGATATGTGGCTTGATGATGTTTGACAAAGAATGTTAAAGACACGAGGTAAGTGTCAGGCGATATTGCCTAATGTGACTATTGACTACTGGTATAAAATTGTGACATGATGCTCCATATGCCGTAAAAATATTATGTTCCATTATGATGAAAGGAAACTGCCAAAAACGTGCCGTGATGGCTATATGATTATGAGGTAAAGACGTTATGTGGCAGCATAACGCATATGAAAGGTATATAAGCATGCACCTTACATTCATACCGCATTTTTACGCTTTGTGTGTGAAAGCATAGCATGACATGCATATATCATGATCATATAGGCCTTGTTTTAGAATAGTTATGTACAGGACCATGTGTTTGAGCAAGCATCATATAGGCATCCCCAAGGTACCGGGGTATGGGACACTTGGCATCAGTCCGCATAGGCCCACAGATGGAATCCACATGGAGCTCAGGTGCCAAGGGATATTTGATTCCACTGTGAAGTGCGCGCACGACGGTGCTAAAAGCGCAAAGGAAAGGCGTTATATACGCAATATATGAATATGATGAAAAGGAAAGGCGTTATATGCGCTATATATATGAATATGATGAAAAAGAAAAAGGAAAAGGAACAAGGATATGTTGAAGTGACTGTTATAATTTTGTGCCTAGTTAATACTGTTATATTACTGGTTTTGTTGCCACACTACTGGGATTATTCTCACCCCTTTGGGGCTGCTATTTTCCTAAATGGCAGGAAGACGAAAAAGCAATTGAAGGAGTGATGTTTGCTGTTGCTTGCTGATGCATGGATTTTCACTGATACTGTTTAATTGATTGGATGACTGTAATGCTTAATATTTTGGTAATGCTGGATGACTGTAGACTTTATCATCTTCTATTTTGTTTTGATTCTTTTATGAGCGGTGTACTGTTTTGGAAATGTTTTGTAAAAAGGGTTTTTGAACGTTTCTTTAAGTATCGAATTTTAACAGTTTTACAGGTGCCTTACGGGTCATGTTTCAAAGGGCAAACGAACTCCGATTTTCTATTATTTTATATGCACGCGAAGCCCCGAGAATTTACTTTCAAACTGTGCAGGTTTTATTTTTATCCGAAACCTGTGCGAATTTTAATAAGCTTTGCTTTACAACTGGTTTTCCTGAAAACGGACAGAATGCTCAAGCAACTTGAGAGTTCTGTTCCGTGGGGCTATTCACCTCCGAATCGCGTATAATTTATATGTATGCGACGCCCCGGATGTCTAGTTTTTCAGAAGCTTGGAATATTTTTTATCGCATGTGAATTCGATTTTATACGGATTTTATAAGGCAGCAAGGTTTTCTGAAAAGTATAGAAAATTCAGCAAAGTGATTTTATAATTAAAATTTCCTATGATTGATATTGATTTCATTCCGTTAATAGGTTTTATAAGAATCAATTCTGGATCTTTTATTGCTTCAAATTAATTAATATTTGATAAAGTTTTCAAAAGAATGGTTCCATACCGCTGTAACTCTAATACGATTCTAGCGAACAACCCTCTTGGATGCATACGAGAGTGGGTGTTACACCACACATAACACCCTCATTACTTTATAACTGATATAACTGACTCATTAATATTCTAACTGACATAACTGACTTATTAATATTGTAACTGACATAACTGACTCATTAATAAAAAACGGACATTTAAAATTTATTCTAACAATTACTTTATAACTGACATAACTGACTCATTACTTTATAACTGACATATCTGATTATTATTATAACTGACATAACTGACTCATTAATATTCTAACTGACATTTAAAATTTAACCTAACATTTTAGGTGGCCGATTTCCGATTCGAAATATGGAGCTGTTGTTAGTTTTCCCCCAAATCAATTAAAGTATAATTTAATCTGACTTTAATGGAAAACTCTTTTAACCTAATTTTTATTCATCAATTAGTTGCATATAAATTAGAATTATGGAATTTTGTAATTATTTTTTTAGTTTTGGGGATGAGATTTTCCAATGAAAGAAATGGATATTGTTTGGTAATTATCATTAGTGACAATCAAGACTATCTGCGAACTGATTACATTATAGGAAAACTAGTTTTTCACGGCGGTTTGTTTGACACTCAACGGCTGTTTAAACCGCCTTTACAATGTTCAATGTCAATTGATCAACCGACAGCGAAATTGGGGCCACTAAATTTGTCCAGGTCGGTTCTGGGTCATTGCCGGAATAACTGATGCAGAATCTATGGCGGTGATTTAAAGGCTGTTTTAACCGCCGCAGGTTTTATTTCAAGGAAAAAAAATATTACGCAGGAATCTTCATTCCTGCTTCATCGATAATGCATTTTCTCAGCAGCCACAAAAAAAGAAAATGGGTGATGAAGAGTTTGCCGGAAAGTAAAACACGGTGGAGGCACCAACCGGAGCTTCTCTCATCCGGCGAGCCGTCTAGCTCATCTGCTCCTTGCTCTCTTTCTCTCTCACACACTCTATCAAGGTCTTTGCCGGAAAATGGGATCTCATTTGGAACAAGCTGAAGAGCTCCACTTTGATCTAATTGTCACCAAACCGTGATTCCGGCGAGAACCCATCGCTCTAAGCACTCCGTTATTGCTTCTTTGCTTGTTGACCCATCGCTTCAAGAATTCTCTTATTTAAAATCCAGAATCGAAAAAAAAATAGAAACCTGTCTTGATTAATGCATACCCAAAGATTAGCCTTAAATAAATGAGGAGGTGATTCCGAATAAAGCAGGAATTATATCTGAACTGCCACTGCAGTCAAAAAAGACATTTTACTAGTTTAGTCAAATACAAAAATTTAAAAGCTGCAAGTGTAAATCTTATATATTTTCCACGTGGTTCATTATCATGTTCAGTGGAGATAATGATTCAATATCACAATTATATAGTTGTATCATATCTTATTTGAACTTCCCATACAGTTTATTGCTTACAATATTGGATAATTTTATTTTGAGCAATATGAATCTTTTTTACAATTTAAGATTCAGTTAAAACTTAAAAAAATTTATCCTTATTACACTATGGTCTAATTCTGCCTGAACAAGGATAAGGAAGTACCCAGAACCAAAAGAATGATGCCAATTCAAATGCATTATGCTAAATAAACAAAAAAAAAAGAAAAAAAATGATTACACCAAATGTAAAGGAACCATGGCCAACCTGGAAGAGAATGAAATGGATCAAGGACAATAGAAGTCCAGGCTTCTTAAATCAGAAAAGCTCATCACGAGGCCTCAACTTTGCTTATGGGATGAAACCAGCAATTCCTGCATTCTCCAATACCAAGGTCGCTATAACATGTTGTAGCTTTGTTCCCACCAAAAGAACAAGTTGTCCATGAACATGATCACAAAAGAAATAACATGACACAGTTAATAGAAAATATGGCCATATGAGAAATTCAAAAGAAGGCAAGGTTTGGATAATCTTCAACTGTAATTCCCCACACTATGGACATATCATGCATATGAAATTAAAAATATATTGTGATTAGTCAAACAAACATAATGATTGTATTGTAGAATACTTTCAATGATTTATGCAAATAATTTATGTTTCATATAAAAAATATACCACATTTTTATGCTGGTTCACCAACAAGCAATCTAACAAAGAAAAATCTACCAACCACCACATGCTATTAACAATGTCCAAATGGTTTAGGAACATAAGTTAAAAGTTCAGGTTATCCACCAAACAACATTTCATGACCAAATAGAATAACTAGAAAGAAATGAAGGAAATAACTTACAGATACAGGAATGATAGCTATCCAGAAATATAGATTAGATCCTGTAATAGACCCAAAATATCCCTAATTATAAGTTTTTACAGTGAGCAGAAAGACCATAACAGTGAGATTTTTCCGGGGAGGGAGCGAATATATTATTAAAATCAAGGAAAAAAAATGATAAACTAACTTTTCAACAAGATTTCTCACAATAAGCTATACCTTTAATATTGAAAAGCATGAAAGCAACAACAAATCCCCAGAGTGGGCCAATGCAAGAGATTTTATAGACAAAAAGAATCAGCTTTCAACTTCTTCATGAGAATCAATTTGTGAAAAACGAAAGCAATAACAATATTACAAGGAAAAATATTACGGAAGCAAATCTAGCTAGGACTTATCAAATCTTATGTTATTTGTAGCTGACTTGGAACAGAAGCAAACTGAGGGGGAACATTGAGAACATATATGTATACGAAAGTAGTAGCAAGATTTCCATTTATATCAGATATTGTATACCACTTAAAATCACTTAAAATCAACGATATACCTCTATAGATGAATGAAGCGCAATACAAAATTCAAAATAATAATTTGATTAGATTTATAAAACTCAGTATTGTAGTCCTTGCTTATCTGCATAGGTTATGAATACAAAAAAGTACTCAACACAATGTATGATAGGTGAGAAAAGTTGACAATGGAAGATGTGAAAGATTCAAATTCGAGCAGATATAGAAAAATTTCTCAGAAAAATGAAAACCTAATCTAAAGGGGGGGATATGAGTCAATCTACCTTGTTGTGGCGACGCTTTTTTTAGGGGGAAATAAAGAGCATTGGGTGCCTAAGTTTGATGGATTGCTTAGAGGCAACGGCAGCAGAGAAAGGAAAATAAAAGGAATTCATCACCTTCAGGGAGACTATAAATTCAACATTTTGAATAGTTTTATGTGAGAAAATATCAGTGCAAAGTAGAGAATGGTGTCACACCAAAGGAGGAAAACAGTCTTCAGCAGCTCTACGAGGAACAGAGAACCCCCCATGAGTGCTTGTATCAGAGGCACTAAGCGTTTTGCAGAACATGTGAGGGGTTGATTTTGTTGGTGTTCTTCCATTTCCTTCTTCATCTGATCCCAATTCCTCAAGCTCTTTACCCTCCAAATACATCCCTGCAAACTGAAGACAACCCAAGATTTAGAGTTACTTTAAGGGATGGGGACAAAGGAGAAATTGCTGCATCACATAACATTTCAAGCTAGTACCCTTCCTTCAATAAAGGAATATATTCTCACCATGAATGAAGCTCAAAGTAATAACAATCCAATTCTTCACTAGAACTTTTCTACTTCCCAAGAAGAAATTCAAACCAAAGTTAACTATAGATGCACCAAAATAGAAATAACTTGACAAATGAAAACCAACCTCTGCCTGGGGAAGCAAAGTAACCTGTGTATAAACCTCATCATTCTCCTTACTGGCCTGTTGATAGAAAAAAAATAAAGACAATTAAGCCAAACCAAATGAATAGAACAATACAAGGGTGCAACTTTATACAAATTAAGCTAATACAAGTGAATCAAAGAGGAACAATTTCACTGAATTTCAGTGCTCACAAGAATTTGGACATTGACAACTCTGCAAAAGATTTGTGGCTGAAGATCATAGGTAGGCATCTCCATTGGCGAGAAAGGAGAGAAAGATGCAACTTGTTCTAAGTGACCTTGTGGAAAATAGACTACAGCATTCCCTTTCTTTGGCAGGGAAGTGAGGGGTCATCGAAAATAGACTACAACTTGTGTAATCTGAGCGAGGAATGAAAAATAAATAATCCGAGGCATTTTAATTGAACCACCATTATTAAACCGAAGTGAAAAACTGGCTTTTTTGTAGTGGCCAGAAGGCATGATTGCCTTGTAGATCCTTTGCTTGCAACATTTTTATCATCTAAGGGTCTTCGACCATAAGGTCTCTTCTAAGACCTAAAAAGCCTTATCCCATAGGGATATATCAAGAAAGCAACCAATGTCCAGGGTAAAAAATGTTAAATGCAGGTCGAAACTAAATTGGAAAAATTTGAACAAGAGAAATTGTAAAAAGTTCATTAAAAAAATATTAAGTATAGAAGAGGAACACAAACCGTTCAAAGCCGAGACCAAATCTAGCATGTTTCTCAGTTCCATACTGCCTCAAATCAAGGTACCACTCATATGGCTCAAGAGGCATACCCAATATAAAAATAATATAAATTTACGAAGGAAAGAGAGCACATTTGTATGCCATATAGTATAAACAGAGATAGTACGATTGCTTTGATTTCTTAGATTGTAAAAGTTATGGTGAAATATGAAATATTTAACATCTTTGATCTTCTACATTTCAATTCATAGCAATACTGATTTTAACATATTCTTGTTTACTTCAGACAGAATGGTTCTTCTGACTTCATCTCTGGTTTGACTAGAACCATCTCAAGATTAAACAATGTAATCAAAATTTAATCAACTAGGTTGATCAAACCAACAACCTAGCTTCAAGCTTACCAGTTGCCACATAATAGGAAGTCATCGAACCAACAAAATTCATTGTTCCTAATGCCATCATTTCTTTGTTTCCATCCAGTTGATAGTCCTTCATAGATGCAAATGTTCTTCCAATTGCTATGGCTTCCTGACAACCAAAATCTAATGGTTTAATTAGAACTATAGTAGTAATTAAATGGCCAAATACTCTTTACGATAGGCGCTAGTGTCAAGATTTACTTATAGTCAATGCTATCATCCCTGCCACGATGCCAATCCTAAAATCTTTACCAAGATATTCACCGCTAAAATAAATTTCTTTAACTGATGAAGGATTGATCCCTTTCTCTCTGTGTATTACCATCATATATCAATAGGCAAAATCTTTAGTTCTTCTGCAATTAATATGTCACTCAATCTCTTAATCATAAACTACGGGTATAGTCTGCAATATTTAGGATATTAAGAATGGAAATCTATATACTTACAATTTCTACTCCTTGCTTATCTGCATAGTTTATGAATACGAAAAAAGTACTCAACACAACGCACGATAGGTGAGGGAATTTGACAATGGGAGAGGTGAATGATTCAAATTCGAACAGATATAGCAAAATTTCTCAGTAAAAATGGAAACCTAATCTAAAGGGGGGAAATATGAACCAATTTACCTTGGAGGTGGAAACACTTTTTTTGGGGGGCAAATGATGAGAGTTGCGTGCCTAACGTTGATGGATTGCTCAGAGGCAATGGTGGAAATGTGAGGAAAACAAAGAACCTTTTTTGTTTAAGGGAACATTTAATGGAAATGGAAAGATGAGAAGTTAGACAAGAAAGATGAGAGTGAGATGATGTATAGCGAGTAGAAAGTGAGACTAAATTGTAATCGAAGAGAGCGCGAAAAATTAAACAATCCAAGGCGGTTTAATTGATCCACCATTATTAAACCGACGTGAAAAATTGGTTTTCCTGTAGTGTTAACCATGCACTCTGAGTTGTGGCTGCTCACCTTCACTTTGATGACTGATTACTTAATTTTTTTAAATGTGGATAACTTTAAAATTGAGGTTGGAATAGTTCTTTATGTTGTTCTTGATTCTATCTATGTGGCCTTTTTGGGGACAAAGCTTTATCGATAATTCGACATACCTTAAATTGGCATATTGTCATTTGAAGGTAACAAAGAGGATTGTATTTTTGGAATGTGGTCTATACTGCTATATCTCTTTTGCATCCTTTGTTCTCTCTTTTAAGCCTGCAATGACATTCTAGTCTTTGGTTTCTAGTTGGATAGCAAGCATGAAGCTGTACAGGCTTATATTGACACTGCATATTGCTACAGAAACACTAATATAAACGTGTTCTGCCTGAGGCAGAGATGTCCAACCGTAGGTTAGGTGTTTGATGTTGGATCTAATGCTTTCTCACTAGATACCTATGAATTAGGTATCTTGGGGGGCAGCGGATCACTACACACGATATGATGGCCTTAGCCAAAGGGGTATGTGCGCGCGCTGTTGTGATTGCATAAAATAGGGTTAGAGAGTGACCAGTCATACATGTGTCCTTTAGCTCATATTTATAGTGCTTACCTTTGGGCTGGTATCATTTGGGCTTCTTGCAGGTATGGGCCTTACTCAGGTCCATAACAGTTGCCCCCCAGCCCGGTAGACTGTGTTCAGGATGCTAGGATGTCCAAGCTGGGCTACATAATGTCTATATTTCCGGTGTTAGCCATCTGGTCCTGTCACTTTGATTTGGTGTATATCTCGGCTCCTCAACTTAGCTGCAAAAAATTACCATGATTCCTCGAGCTACCCTCGTTATGAGTCCTTAACCAGGATGCACCTTCTGGATGGTAATCATGATTTGGGCATAAATCCGTAGCCGGAATACATATCCGGACTACTGCCAAGACTTATGCTGAGTAGTAGATATCCCGCTGAGCAATAGTTCTTCTTCCACTAAACGGTTCTCCTTCTCATGTAATCATAAAGGCCTTCCACGTGGTTCCCCTTAACCAACGCGACGTGTGCCACTACTCCAACCTGCATCGTTTGCATTAATTGTAACTATCAAGATGTCCCTCAACTGTCGTGTCTGCCAGTTTTACTTTTTTTCCCCCATCATTTCATTTCGCGGGTCATATCTTTTTAACTTCCCTTTCTCTTTCTCCTTTTCATCTTCTTGCTACGTGCTTCTTTATCTGGTGCTGCATTCGAATTTTTTCTCCCACTTAGCAAACTCTCCCCGATTCTTCGAGCGATTCTCAGGTATGTTCTATAACTTCCTTCGTGTTTCATCTTTCTTTTAGTGCTGTATCACACACTATACGCGGTATGCTCTGGACCCATACTGTTTTCGGCGTTACTGTATCTATACTTCAAATATGAATGTTTCTTTTATTTGCCTGAATTTATTGGAATATCCTACACTGTCCATATGAAGCTTCTCTGCCACTGCTTGCCATTCGCTACATTTCAACGGTCAAGGGAGACCCACTTGCCCTCGCGTATTCGGTCGTAGTTACGAAATTCTGGTAGAGGAAGAAGAGAGGGCTGCACAAGAGGAAGAAAGGTTCATACAGAGCCTTCCTCCTGGCCCGAGGCACTGGTTGTTTGGTAGACCTCGGACCGAGGAGGAAACTCAGGCCGCCCTGCTTAGGGGCTATCCAGGAAGTAGATATAGAGGGGCTTCTTCGTCTCGTCCCTCTATTCAAGGGCGCAAACAAAGTTCTAGCCGTGCTGTAGGTGTTGTACCAGAACGTACTATTCGTGATTTAGGTAGAAGCCCTGCTCCTTGACACGAGTTGTCGAACTCGCACAAATTAGTTAAATCAGGTTTATTAAAAATTTGTAGTAAAGCGTCAACCTGAGTCGTCTCTCACGGAGTTTGCAAGGAACTTAATCGCTCAGTTATAAAAATAAAAATAAAAATAAAAATAAAATAGAAACCAGATGAAAATGGAAACTAAATGAAAAGAGAAAATAAGGAGAACGGAAAATAAAGAAAAACGGAAACTAAAATGGGGGGGGGGGGGTTTAATATGATTGTAAATTTAAATGGATATAAAATAAAGTAAAAAGTAATCAAATTAAAAGCAACCAACTCAAGAATTAGGATTCCAAGGATATCCATCATTGGACAAATAATTACTAAATCGTGATTGATCTCAATTGAATCAGAATCCTTGTTTCCAATTGAGAACCCTCCCTAAGCGATCACTTAGCGTTTGGTCGAATACGGCGGGTCTACTCACGCAATCGCGCAGTATCAACCCGTTCGACTTGAGTTCATTGGCGTAATCAACCTAACCATTAAATCTAATTGTTAATCTCTTTCATAAGAATGCAATCGCGTATCTCAGATTGAACACCCACAATCGCGCGATGCCAAACTGAGTTGGCGAAAGAAACAAATTTGGTTCAAAATGAGGCGCAGGTCCTCAGGATTCAACCATGGAATCCTCAACCCTTGGGTTGACTAAAGAAAAGAGGAGAGAAAAAAGACAAAAATTATATTAATTTCAAAACTATAAAATTCAAACTCAAAATGAAAGATTCTCCACAAGGTCCCTACTCTTGCCCTTTTAACCCCTAATCAAGCTGGGCTTCGGGCTCTACAAATTCAACCCAAAATAAAAGTAAAAAAAAAACAGAAATAATGGCTCTGGGCCTCTTGTACATTGGGTTCAAAATTATAACTTAAGTCCAAACGTCAAAATAAATTTCCAGCAAAACACGTCCATCTTGGGCTCAAGTTTCGACCATCTTATCGTCCTAATTGGGCTTTAGTAGATGAAATTCAGATTGTAGCCCAATCTGTTAGCTGCAAAACGCAACAAGAATGGAGTCAATCGGACATCTGTAGACTGAGATATGGTCAAAATACGAAAGTAGTGTAAATTTGGAAAATTATGATGACAATCAATTAAACCCAAAAAAAATCTAGAATTCTAATTTAACCCAAAAGACCTTTATTTAATTCAAATAAAACCTAAAAATACCAACCAAGAGTAACAAATAAGCATAATAAAATATGAGTTATCTCTGTACCAAAAAAAAAAATATGAGTTATCAAATTCCCCCACACTTATCTTTTTGCACTTCTCGGCAAAATCTAGAATAGAAAAAGAAAACTAAGATCAACCAATCCCTTTTAACAATTACCAAGGTTACAGAAAATATACATAGATCATAAATCTTCAACAGATAAATCAATCAGGACATAAATTCCCTAATCTCAAATCACAAGACCTGCTAATTTCAACTGTACATGCCAATTACAGAAAATGGTTCATCACAGGATGCTCTCAATATTTTTCTCTCAAGTGTATCAGGTAATCAGTGTATCACTCAAATCTACTCAAGAAAATCATTCTACCATAGGCTTGCTCAAATTCTACTTCTCCATTGCTACTAACACATGCATGCACAAATCAAGAGGGATTTATGCAGGGTTGTAATGGGGATGAGGTGAAGGTATGGATAAAATATGAAAAAGAAGGTTAAACATCCCAGAAATCTACAAGCGCAAAAGTTAAGAACGACACTAAGAAAATAAAACAAAGATAATGAAAAGATAGAAATGAACATACATTTTTTATTTTTTTTTGCTTCTTTTTACTTTTTTTTTTCTTTTTTTCTTTTTCTTGTTTTTTTGCTTTTTATTTTTGTTTGTTGCTTTTTATTTTTATTTTTTTGCTTTTTTTTAATCAATACAGTAAAACCACAAAGCAGAAAAGAATCAGATGGTCACCCCCACACTTAAATTTTTGCACGTCTCGGGCAAACCCCCACACTTAAACACAACATCACAGTGAAAACCAATGCTCAGTAAATCTCAGGGTGTGGAATTAATTGGATTTTCACATAGGCTAGTTGAAAGTAAAATGGCCTTGAACGCCGATGCATGTAAGGTGGAAAAACAAAACTTTTTCACGCGGAAACATACATGCACATAGAAATCCATGCTTTAGGACAGCATGATGTTACCTTGTTTTGGCCTGATCAGTCAGGGAGATAAATTGTCAGGTCTGAAGGGTTCAAACCCTCTAATGTTGATCCACACCACCGTTCGTCAATGATGCAAGAACACCTTCTTGCAAGCCACCAGATGATCACCACAATGAGGCTTGCTATGCGCTCAATTGATGAAGGTGGAGGCTAGGTATTGTGTTTCGAAAGGTTTTGTGAACTACCCTATAGAATGGCACATGAGATGGATGGAGAGTAGGCTAGGTTTTTGTGAAAACCCTAAGGAGGAAATTAGCTCCCTTTGTGCGCACACTTAGGTTAATTAGTAGGATAGAATGATAAGATTTTCTTACTTGAAAAACTCACCAAATATGCGCATGGTTGAAGGGAATCAAGGATTTGTTTGCAATTCAAAATCGCTAACACCTTTCATTTGAATCCTTATAAGATTAGGTCATTATCCTTTCAAGATTCTGACCTAATTGTCATCACATGACCAACCATTTCATGCGCCCCATTTAGTCCTATTTTCAGTCCAGATACATTGATTAGTTGGATTCAAATTTGAATCAACTAACTCACTGATTCTCTTAACCAACCAAATCAGAATAGTAGTCATTTAGATGACAAAATGACACTCACTTTGGATCCAAATTTGCGCACCGCTTCATCATTGGATAAGATCAAATATCTTTTCTTGATGCGGGGAATATTCCAACAAGATCTCATCTTATCCTTTTGTTAAGAAACAACTTTTCATAGCCAGTTCAAATTTGAATTCAAACACTTGAATTCAAATGTTCAAACATTCAAATTCAAAATCCAGAATTTCAAATTTCAAATTCAAAATTTAAATTTCAAAATCCAATTTCAAAATTCAAATTTCAAATTTCAAATTTCAAATTCAAAATTCGAATTTCAAAAATTCAAATTCCAAATTCAAATTTCAAAATTCAAATTTCAAATTCAAAATTCAAAATTCAAATGTTTGATAATTAATTTAAATAATTAAATTAATTAGTAATATCTAGGACTATCCAAGCCCATTACTATGCTCCATGCGCCCTCCACCATTTAGGTGGGCTTCCAAATAACTTCTTGGGCTAATAACCATTATTATGCCCAACACCTTTAAAGCTAGTTCACCATGACTACAAGGTGTTAGTATGTGACCCATTAGGTCCAACTTAGCTTCTGACATAACTGAGCTTGGCCCAACAAGCCCACAACCCAGTTAATGATAACACAGAGCACTAGCAATGCTTTGTTGCCCCAGAACAAGTCAGATTAATGACTTGATCATCCTATTGCACATATTTGGTTACCGTAAGTATTTACCTTCGTCTCGGTTATCTTCCCATTAACCTAGGTTAAGGAAATGTATCAACCCTTGCGGTTTAGGGTAAGCTTTATTCGAAATAGGGAATCTTCAATTTACTGACCCTAAAGGCAGATCATCTCATGATATATTTTACTATGCATAGATTCCCGAGTCCCTGTAAATATCATCCCGATTTCTTCGGTTTACAGATAACCTAATCTCTCACGGAGATTTGATGAATTCCTTTAGCTTATTACCCTAGCCCTATGCCCTTTCAGGACACGCCCAACAGTATACCTATGAGTCTCCTTGTTTCAGGCAGACGAGGTATACAATCAAAACATGCCTTTAAGAACACAGTCTAGGTAATAACTTCTGGTCCAAGGAAAGACATACCCAAATATAAAGAGATTACTCTAATGACACTATCTATGAGATTTCCTCATAGAGTCTCTTTTTGGGTCTGTTCAGTGTGAGCTATACTCTTATAGGTCCACCCACAACTTTAGCTAAGACATCTCCATATATGTAGCTCATGAGGTCTTTACCTTGTGTCCATATACAAGTAGATAAGTCGTACTAGTCTTACCCGAGATCACTGATCCCCAAACTCAGTGTCTCTAGACTAGGAACATATAATTAGGAATAGACATGTGATATCCTTGAATCCTCATGATCGTGATCTCATCACAGATACTCAAGAGATACCTGTTCTATTCCAAGGGGTTTATCCAATTCGTTCATATAATATTAACAATAATATCGAGACACAATATGAAACTGAATAAATGGTGCTTTTATTTATTTGCGACAAACAAAGTTCTACATCTAGTGTCCTTTATTTAATCAAAAGATTGTCTCTAGGACACCCATATACTAACAAGCTCGCACTTGGCCTAGAGCCAGTCAAACCTAAGTCGTATGCCCAAAGTCTCATAATGAATATCATGTTTTCTCTGAGAAACAGCCTTTGTCAGAGAATCGGCCAGGTTATCGTCTGTGGGAACATAATCCATTTTTACATATTTACTATCAATGATTTCTCAAATCAGATGATATCTGCGGAGCACGTGTTTAGATCTTTGATGAGACCTAGGTTCCTTTGACTGCGCAATGGCTCCTGTGTTGTAGCAAAGCAACTGTATAGGCTCATCCACGCTTGGAACCACCCTTAGTTCATTTATGAACTTCTTGATCCACACGGCCTCCTTAGCTACTTCTGAAGCAGCTGTGTATTCAGCTTCTGTCGTTGAATCTGCTGTTGTCTCCTGCTTGGAACTCTTCCAAGACACTGCCCCACCATTTAAGGTGAATACGAATCCTGTCTGTGACTTGCAGTCATCCTTGTCACTCTGAAAGCTAGTATTAGTGAACCCTTTCACTGTTAACTCATTAACCCCACCATAGACCAGAAACGCATCCTTAGTTCTTCTTAAGTATTTAAGGATGGTTTTGACTGCCGTCCAGTAACCCTCTCCAAGGTCTGACTGGTATCTGCTCGTAATGCTTAAAGCATATGAGACATCTGGTCTCATACATATCATGGCATACATGATGGATCCAATAGCCGAATTGTATGGAACTCCATTCATGCGATCCTTCTCAGGCTGTGACTTAGGACACATAGCCCTTGGTTGGTGTAACCCATGACTGACAGGAAGAAAACCCCTTTTTCGACCCCTCCATGCTAAACCTCTTTAGCATCTTGTCAACATACGTGGATTGAGATAAACCTAGCAGCCTCTTGGATCTATCTCTATAGATCTTTATACTAAGTATAAAGGCTGCATCTCCCAGATCCTTCATGGTGAAGTTTAATGAAAGCCACCCTTTCGTTATTTTTAATGTGCGGATGTCATTTCCTATTAGCAATATGTCATATACATAAAGTACTAGAAAGACGACATTACTCCCACTAACCTTCCTGTAAACACAAGGTTCATCCTCGTTCTTGATAAAACCGTTACTCTTAACGACTTCATCAAAACATATATTCCAAGTCCTTGATGCTTGCTTTAGCCCATATATTGACTTTTGTAGTTTGAATACCATATGCTCCTTATCTTTGATTTCAAAGCATTCAGGTTGTGTCATGTACACTTCCTCCTTCAAGAACCCATTCAAGAAGGCGGTCTTGACATCCATTTGCCAAATTTCATAGTCATGGTATGCTGCTATTGCAAGCATGATCCTAATAGATTTGATCATGGCAACTGGTGAGAAAGTTTCATCATAGTCAACTCCTTGTCTTTGACGATACCCTTTCGCCACCAACCTAGCTTTGTAGGTCTGAACGTTTCCATCTGCATCAGTCTTTCTTTTAAAGACCCATTTATTTCCGATAGGAGCTATTCCTTGCGGTTTATGAACCAAGGTCCATACCTTGTTTTGATACATCGAATCCATTTCAGATTCCATGGCTTCAAGCCTTCTAGAGGAGTCAACATCCTTGACTGCCTCCTCATAGTTACTTGGTTCATCATCCTCGACAGTTTACTGATTCTCAATCACAAACCCATACCTCTCAGGTGGATGGATGACCCTCGTAGATCTACGGATTTGTTTGTTTACTTCTCCATTGGAGAACGTCGCCTGCGGAGCAGACTCGGGTTCCTCAATCTGTTCTTGTGGATCTTGCACTTCTTCAAGATCAATCTTACTCCCACTGCCTCCTTGAGATATCAAATCCTTCTCAAGGAACTCAGCATTCTTTGACACAAACACTTTGTGTTCTTCCATGGAGTATAAGTAGTATCCCTTAGTACCTTTAGGATACCCCACAAATAGACATTTAGTACTCTTAGCACTAAGCTTGTCTGATGTCAACGCTTTGACATAAGCTGGCGATCCCCATACCCTGAGGTAACTCAGGTTGGGTCTCTTACCACTCCATATCTCATATGGTTTGGTCTGAACAGATTTAGACGGTACCCTATTTAGAAGGTATGCCGCTGTGTCTAAGGCATATCCCCAAAATGACTTTGGAAGTTGAGTCTCACCCATCATAGATTAACCATGTCTAACAATGTTAGTATATGGGTGTCCTAGAGACAATCTTTTGATTAAATAAAGGACACTAGATGTAGAACTTTGTTTGTCGCAAATAAATGAAAGCATTATTTATTCAGTTTTATATTATGTCTCGATATTACTGTTAATATTATATGAACGAACTGAATAAACCCATTGGAATAGAACAGGTATCTCTTGAGTATCTGTGATGAGATCACGATCATGAGGATTCAAGGATATTGCATGTCTATTTCTAATTATATGTTCCTAGTCTAGAGACACTGAGTTTGAGGATCAGTGATCTCGGGTAAGACTAGTACGACTTATCTACTTGTATATGGATACAAGGTAAAGACCTCATGAGCTGCAGATATGGAGATATCTTAGCTAAAGTCGTGGGTGGACCTCAGGAATCTATGCATAGTAAAAGAGATCATGAGATGATCTACCTTTAGAGTCAGTAAATTGAAGATTCCCTATTTCGAATAAATCTTACCCTAAACCGCAGGGGTTGATACATTTCCTTACCCTAGGTTAATGGGAAGATAACTGAGAGGAAGGGAAATACATACGGTAGCCAAATATGAGCAATAGGATGATCAAGTCATTAATCTGACTAGTTCTGGGGCAACAAAGCATTGCTAGTGCTCTGTGTTGTCATTAATTGGGTTGTGGACTTGTTGGGCCCAAGGCCAGTTATGTCAAAAGCTAAGTTGGACCTAATGGGTCACACACTAACATCTTGTAGTCATGATGGATTAGCTTTAAAGGTATTGGGCCTAATAATGGTTGTTAGCCCAAGAAGCTGTTTGGAAGCCCACCTAAATGGGTGGGTGGTGCATGGAGCTTAGTAATGGGCTTGGATAGTCCAAGCCATTACTAATTAATTTAATTAGTTAAATTAATAATCAAATATTTGAATTTCGAATTTTTAATTGGAAATTTGAATTTTAAAATTTGAATTTGGAATTTGAAATTCGAATTTTGAATTTGAAATTTGAATTTTGAAATTTGAATCTGGAATTTGAATTTTGAAATTCGAATTTTGAAATTGAAATTTGAAATTTTGAATTTTGAATTTCATGCATCTCAAGGAGTTGTATGATATTAAAGGCAGGCATGAGAGGTATGAGGCCTCAAGAGAACTGTTCTCTTGTAGGATGACTGAGAGCATGTCTGTTGGCAGCCATGTTCTCAAGATGATCGGGCTGATTGAGAAGCTAGGAAACTTAGGCTTCATCATGGATGCCGAGCTAAGTAATTACTTAGTCCTCACCTCACTTCCACCTTCCTTCAGTTAATTCATCATGAATTACAATATGCATGGGATGCAAGTGAGCTTGCCTGAGTTGTTAAGCATGTTAACAACAGCTGAAGTGTCTATCAAGAAGGATAGGACACGGGCTCTTTTGATTGGTGGGCCTAGCAAGGCCAAGGGAAAAGGTAAGGAGCCTGCAAAAGGTGACCCCCTTAAGCCCAAAGGAAAATCCAAGAAGAAGAAGGGCAAGAAGAAGGGTAAGAAGGCACCTAAGGACAAGGGTGATGTTGAGTGCTTCCATTGTGGCAAGAAAGGCCACTGGAAGAGGAATTGTCCAGACTACCTGAACAATGTGAAGGACAAGAAGCATGGTGATGCTTCTGCCTCAGGTATTTTTGCATGATTGAGATAAATTATTCTTATGCTAATCCAACCTCATGGGTATTGGATACCGGATGTGGTTCTCATATCTGCAATATGTTGCAGGTACTTAGGAGCCCAAGGAGATTGGATAGAAACGAGGTGGATCTCCGTGTTGGTAATGGAGCAAGGGTTGCTGCTCATTCAGTTGGAGATGCTGACGGGCCTTTTATTGCATTTGAATAATTTTCTTTATGTTCCGCACATTTCTAGAAACATTATTTCAATTTCTTGTTTAGAACAAGATGGTTATACTTTCAGTATTAGGGATGGTACATTTTCTATCATTTTGAATGATATGGTTTATGGTACTGCTTCTTTAATAAATGGAAAGTATGTGTTGGAAATGGGAAATGAAGTGCTCAATATAGATGTGAAACGACCTAGGACGGATAATCAATCTTATCATTGACACTGTAGACTAGGGCACATAAATGAAATAAGATTGTCTAGGATGCATAGAGATGGATACCTGGACTCCATGGATTTGGAATCCTATGGACAGTGTGAATCTTGTCTAGCTGGGAAAATGATTCGACAAAAGCCCAAAGGGCTTGAGAG
Source organism: Gastrolobium villosum (assembly GCA_032173675.1). Classification (NCBI taxonomy): domain Eukaryota; kingdom Viridiplantae; phylum Streptophyta; class Magnoliopsida; order Fabales; family Fabaceae; genus Gastrolobium; species Gastrolobium villosum. The sequence continues at coordinate 19,007 of JAVKPL010010533.1, read as the reverse complement.
TCATAGGGCTAGTGAGTTATTAGAACTCATTCATACTGATGTATGTGGCCCAATGTCTATTAAGGCTAGAGGTGGATATTCCTATTTCATTACCTTTACAGATGACAAATCAAGATTTGGGTATATATACCTAATGAGATATAAATCTGAAGCTTTTGAAAAGTTCAAAGAGTTTAGGAATGAAGTGGAGAAACAACGTGGCAAGATGATTAAGACATTACGATCAGATCGTGGTGGTGAATATTTGAGCCACGAGTTTCAGGATTATCTGAGAGAAAATGGAATTCTTTCACAACTTACCGCTCCTTACACACCACACCAAAACGGTGTCTCCGAAAGGAGAAACAGGACCTTGTTAGACATGGTTAGGTCTATGATGAGTGAGACTCAACTTCCAAAATTATTTTGGGGATATGCATTAGACACAGCGGCATACCTTCTAAATAGGGTACCGTCTAAATCTGTTCAGACCAAACCATATGAGATATGGAGTGGTAAGAGACCCAACCTGAGTTACCTCAGGGTATGGGGATCGCCAGCTTATGTCAAAGCGTTGACATCAGACAAGCTTAGTGCTAAGAGTACTAAATGTCTATTTGTGGGGTATCCTAAAGGTACTAAGGGATATTACTTCTACTCTATGGAAGAACACAAAGTGTTTGTGTCAAAGAATGCTGAGTTCCTTGAGAAGGATTTCATCTCTCAAGGAGGCAGTGGGAGTAAGATTGATCTTGAAGAAGTGCAAGATCCACAAGAACAGATTGAGGAACCCGAGTCTGCTCCGCAGGAGACGTTCTCCAATGGAGAAGTAAACACACAACTCCGTAGATCTTCGAGGGTCATCCATCCACCTGAGAGGTATGGGTTTGTGATTGAGAATCAGCAAACTGTCGAGGATGATGAACCAAGTAACTACGAGGAGGCAGTCAAGGATGTTGACTCTTCTAGATGGCTTGAAGCTATGGAATCTGAAATGGATTCGATGTATCAAAACAAGGTATGGACCTTGGTTCCTAAACCGCAAGGAATATTTCCTATCGGTAATAAATGGGTCTTTAAAAGAAAGACTGATGCAGATGGCAACGTTCAGACCTAAAAAGCTAGGTTGATGGCGAAAGGGTATCGTCAAAGACAAGGAGATGACTATGATGAAACTTTCTCACCAGTTGCCATGATCAAATCTATTAGGATCATGCTTGCAATAGCAGTATACCACAACTATAAAATTTGGCAAATGGATGTCAAGACCGCCTTCTTGAATGGGTTCTTGAAGGAGGAAGTGTACATGACACAACCTGAAGGCTTTGAAATCAAAGATCAGGAGCATATGGTATGCAAACTACAAAGCTCAATATATGGGCTAAAGCAAGCATCAAGGAGTTGGAATATACGTTTTGATGAAGTCGTTAAGAGTAACGGTTTTATCAAGAACGAGGATGAACCTCGTGTTTACAGAAAGGTTAGTGGGAGTAATGTTTTTTTCCTGGTGCTTTATGTAGATGACATATTGCTTATAGAAAATGACATCCCCACATTAAAAATAACGAAAGAGTGGCTTTCAGAAAACTTCACCATGAAGGATTTGGGAGAGGCATCCTTTATACTTGGTATAAAGATCTATAGAGATAGATCCAAGAGGCTGCTGGGTTTATCTCAATCCACGTATGTTGACAAGATGCTAAAGAGATTTAGCATGGAAGGGTCGAAAATGGGTTTTCTTCCTGTCAGTCATGGGGTACACCTATCAAGGGCTATGTGTCCTAAGTCACAGCCTGAGAAGGATCGCATGAGTGGAATTCCATACGCTTCGGCTATTGGATCCATCATGTATGCCATGATATGTACGAGACCAGATGTCTCATATGCTTTAAGCATTACGAGCAGATACCAGTCAGATCCTGGAGAGGGTCACTGGACGGCAGTCAAAACTATCCTTAAATACTTAAGAAGAACTAAGGATGTGTTTCTGGTCTATGGTGGGGTTAATGAGTTAACAGTGAAAGGGTTCACTGATGCCAGCTTTCAGAGTGACAAAGATGACTGCAAGTCACAGTCAGGATTCATATTCACCTTAAATGGTGGGGCAGTGTCTTGGAAAAGTTCCAAGCAGGAGACAACAACAGATTCAACGACAGAGGCTGAATACATAGATGCTTCAGAAGTAGCTAAGGAGGCCGTGTGGATCAAGAAGTTCATAAATGAACTAAGGGTGAAGCGTGGATGAGCTCATACAGTTGCTTTGCGACAACACAGGAGCCATTGCGCAGTCAAAGGAACCTAGGTCTCATCAAAGATCTAAACACGTGCTCCGGAGATATCCTTTGATTAGAGAAATCATTGATAGGAATGATGTAAAAATGGATTATGTTCCCACATACGATAACCTGACCGATTCTATGACAAAGGCTGTTTCTCAGAGAAAACATGATAGTCATTATGAGGCTTTGGGCATACGACTTAGGTCTGATTGGCTCTAGGCCAAGTGGGAGCTTGTTAGTATATGGGTGTCCTAGAGACAATCTTTTGATTAAATAAAGGACACTAGATGTAGAACTTTGTTTGTCGCAAATAAATGACAGCACTATTTATTCAGTTTCATATTATGTCTCGATATCACTGTTAATATTATATGAACGAACTGAATAAACCCCTTGGAATAGAACAGGTATCTCTTGAGTATCTGCGATGAGATCTCGATCATGAGGATTCAAGGATATTGCATGTCTATTCCTAATTATATGTTCCTAGTCTAGAGACACTGAGTTTGGGGATCAGTGATCTCGGGTAAGACTAGTACGACTTATCTACTTGTATATGGATACAAGGTAAAGACCTCATGAGCTGCAGAGATGGAGATATCTTAGCTAAAGTTGTGGGTAGACCTATAAGAGTATAGCTCGCACTGAACAGACCCAAAAAGAGACTCTGTGAGGAAATCTCACAGATAGTGTCATTAGAGTAATCTCTTTATGTTTGGGTATGTCTTTCCTTAGACCAGAAGTTATTACCTAGACTGCGTTCCTGAAGGAGTGTTTTGATTGTATGCCTCGTCTTCCTGAAACATGGAGACTCATAGGTATACTGTTGGGCGTGTCCTTAAAGGGCACAGGGCTAGGGTAATAAGTTGAAGGAATTCGTCAAATCTCTGTGAGGGATTAGGTTATCTGTAAACTGGAGAAATCGGGATGACATTTATAGGGACTCGGGAATCTATGCATAGTAAAAGAGATCATGAGATGATCTGCCTTTAGAGTCAGTAAATTGAAGATTCCCTATTTCGAATAAAGCTTACCCTAAACCGCAGGGGTTGATACATTTCCTTACCCTAGGTTAATGGGAAGATAACCGAGACGAAGGGAAATACATACGGTAACCAAATATGTGCAATAGGATGATCAAGTCATTAATCTGACTAGTTCTGGGGCAACAAAGCATTGTGAGTGCTCTGTGTTGTCATTACTTAGGTTGTGGGCTTGTTGGGCCCAAGCCTGGTTATGTTAGAAGCTAAGTTGGACCTAATGGTCACACACTAACACCTTGTAGTCATGATGGACTAGCTTTAAAGGTATTGGGCCTAATAATGATTGTTAGCCCAAGAAACTGTTTGGAAGCCCACCTAAATGGGTGGGTGGTGCATGAAGCTTAGTAATGGGCTTGGATAGTCCAAGCCATTACTAATTAATTTAATTAGTTAAGTTAATAATCAAATATTTGAATTTCGAATTTTGAATTTGAAATTTGAATTTTGAAATTTGAATTTGGAATTTGAATTTTGAAATTCGAATTTTGAATTTGAAATTTGAAATTTGAAATTTGAAATTTGAAATTTGAATTTGGAATTTGAATTTGGAAATTCGAATTTTGAATTTGAAATTTTGAATTTTGAATTTTGAATTTTAATGTTTGAACATTTGAATTCAAGTGTTTGAATTCGAATTTGAATTGGCTTTGAAAAGATGTTTCATAACAAAAGGATAAGATAGGATCTTATTGGAACATATTCCTTGGATCAAGAAGCATCTTTGGAGCACATTCTTGGGCTGTTTGGGGCGCATAATTGAGTGATAAGAATGTCATCTTATCACTTAAAACAAAGCTCCATTCAGATTTGGTGGTTGAGAGAATCAGTGGGTGAGTTGATTCAAATTTTGAATGCAACTACTCAATATATATGGACCCCTTTTAGGGCTGAATTATGCGCATGAAAGTATACTATATGATAGTTTATGAATTTAAGTTGAAATTATTTTGAACTTAGTTTCATGAGGATATGATTGGAGGTTGTTGGCAAAATTGGTTTTGCAACAGCTCCACCTTATCCTCCCCTGTTTCATGCGCAACTTTCAAAGCATTTTGAAAGTTGGTTTTCTTTTTTGAATGATTTAATTCTCTCCTCCTCTCCAAGGTGTGCGCATATATCACACTAGTTCCTCTCGTTAGGGTTTTGAGAAAAACCTAGTCTACACTCATTCATCTCATGCACCCTTCTGTAGGGTAGTTCACTACACCTCTCCAAACAGAATACCTAGCCTCCACCTTCACCACTTTTGCGCATAGCAAGCCTCACTGTGGTGTTCATCTGGTGGCTTTTAAGAAGGAGTTCTTGCATCATTGACGAACGGTGGTGTGGATCACCATTAGAGGGTTTGAACCCTTCAAGCCTGACATCTGATCTCCCTGACTGATCAGGCCAAAAACAAGGTAACATCATGCTGTCTTAAAGCATGAACCTATGTGTGCATGTATGTTTCCACAGCAAAAATTTTGTTTTTACACCTTACATGCATCGGCCTTCTAAGGCCAGTTTACTATCAAACAAGGTCCTGTTTCTCCTTTCGAAGACACCGTTTTGGTGTGGTGTGTAAGTAGCGTTAAGTTGTGAGATAATTCCATTTTCTCTCAGATAATCCTGAAACTCGTGGCTCAAATATTCACCACCACGATCTGATCGTAATGTCTTAATTATCTTGCCATGTTGTTTCTCCACTTCATTCCTAAACTCTTTGAACTTTTCAAAAGCTTCAGATTTATATCTCATTCGGTATACATACCCAAATCTCGATTTGTCATCTGTAAAGGTAATGAAATAGGAATATCCACCTCTAGCCTCAATAGACATCGGGCCACATACATCAGTATGAATGAGTTCTAATAACTCACTAGCCCTATGACTCTCAAGCCCTTTGGGCTTTTGTCGAACATTTTCCCTGCCAGACAAGACTCACACTGTCCATAGGATTCCAAATCCTTGGAGTCCAGGTATCCATCTCTATGCATCCTAGACAATCTTGTTTCATTTATGTGCCCTAGTCTACAGTGCCAAAGATAAGATTCATTATCCGTCCTAGGTCGTTTCACATATATAGTGAGCACTTCAGTTCCCATTTCCAACACATACAATCCATTTATTAAAGAAGCAGTACTATAAACTATATCATTCAAAATGATAGAAAATGTACCATTCCTAATACTGAAAGTATAACCATCTTGTTCTAAACAAGAAATCAAAATAATGTTTCTAGAAATATTTGGAACATAAAGACAATTATTCAAATGCAATAAAAGGCCCGTAGGCAAAATAAGGTCAGCATCTCCAACTGAATGAACAGAAACCCTTGCTCCATTACCAACGCGGAGATCCACCTCGTTTCTTTCCAATCTCCTTGGACTCCTAAGTACCTGCAACATATTGCAGATATGAGAACCACATCCAGTATCCAATACCCATGAGGTTGGATTAGCACAAGAATAATTTATCTCAATCATGAAAATACCAGAGGCAGAAGCATCACCATGCTTCTTGTCCTTCACATTGTTCAGGTAGTCTGGACAATTCCTCTTCCAATGGCCTTTCTTGCCACAATGGAAGAACTCAGCATCACCCTTGTCCTCAGGTGCCTTCTTACCATTCTTTTTGCCCTTCTTCTTCTTGGATTTTCCTTTGGGCTTAAGGGAGTCACCTTTTGCAGGCTCCTTACCCTTTCCCTTGGCCTTGCTAGGCCCACCAATCAAAAGAGCCTGTGTCCTATCATTCTTGATAGACACTTCAGCAGTTGTTAACATTCTTAACAACTCAGGCAAGCTCACTTGCATCCCATGCATATTGTAATTCATTATGAATTGACTGAAGGAAGGTGGAAGTGAGATGAGGACTAAGTCATTACTTAGCTCGGCATCCATTATGAAGCCTAGGTTTCCTAGCTTCTCAATCAGCCCGATCATCTTAAGAACATGGCTGCTAACAGACATGCTCTCAGACATCCTACAAGAGAAAAGTTCTCTTGAGGCCTCATACCTCTCATGCCTGCCTTTAATATCATACAACTCCTTGAGATGCATGATAATAGAGGGAGCATCCATATGCTCATGCTGCTTTTACAGTTCAGGCGACATGGATGCCAACATGATGCATATTGCCATCACATTATCTTCCAAGTGCTGTTGATGGGTTACGAAATCAAATTCCGCAAACCCTTCTTCCCCTTCCCTAGGAGCTACGGGTATTCCGGCATCTAAAATGTAGGCAATCTTTTCGGCCCTAAGAACAATCCTTAGTTTCTGATACCAGTCCATAAAATTTGAACCGGTCAGTTTATTCGTATCGAGTATTGAACGCAGTGACAGTGGATTAGTCATACTATAAGCTGAAAAAGATGTAAAGATAGTTTTAGTTAATATACGGTTATGTAGTTAAAAGCAAATTATTAAAGACTAAAATAATTTTCCCTCCCACTATTTTATCTAAGTCAATGACCCTTACTATTTGACTTAGGGTTAATCTACTTTTAGATTTTACCTTAATGGAATTAAGAGTGCGATTATTTATTTTAATCTCCGTCTGAGACCGCAAGATTAATTTAAATAATGGGTTGATCTTTATCAACAGTATCTCATACCCTCTCTTAACATTAGGTTGACAACTCTTTGTCACTTAGTGGTGCATCTCATGCAACCAACCTAGCACCATTACCCTAAGCACGTAAGTCCGGCTATGCCTGCAACTTATGTCTTAGTTAAGCATTAAACCAGCACCCCAAGTGTCTTACACTTCAAACACTACTCTAGCTCAACGAAATAGTGGGTCCCAACTGAGTTGTGGAGCACCACTATGTAGAAGAGGTTTGAGTAGCATTGGTGGTGGGAGGTAATCATACGCTTAATTATTTATTCCTTTTAAGGGTTCCTTTTATTTTAGGGTTAATTAGGTCTCATCAAACGCATGTTGTAAGCTATCATGCTAGTCGTAAACTATGTCAAACATCTATTGGTTTACACTAGTCGCTATTGGACAAACATAATAACCATACAAAACGCGATTTGTCCAATTCATGCATACTAAACGTTCTAATCGTACATGCATATAAACAGTTTATATTGAGATATTCATGGTGCTCGCGCTTTGGTCCATTTTGCTTCTTTAAGCAACGGCCGCTTGACGTATATACGCCACTAGCCTGATTCTCTAATTACACATAATTAAAATTAAAATTACACTTGTAAATTAAATAGCACAATTACAAATTAATTTAAAATTCAAAATTTTAAATCCGGGAACCATGACCATCTCCTTCCTGTTTGTACCTGAAAGAATCAAAACTTGCAAACACAAACTTTATATTATCACATAATATTTTTCACATATATTTTGATATTTAACATTTAAACATCAAAATAATATCAAGATTCAAATTCTTAAATTTCTCTAGTTGGCCGAATTTTAAAAACAAATTTTAATTCAAATTTTGTTAATTCTTTCTTAAATAAAACAAAATTAAACCATGCATGTAGCCATAAACATCTTCATGGCCGAATCATATAGGTGATTTTATGATAAATTTTGTCACAAAATTTCATGCAATGCTCATGACACAATTTATGGAGAAAAATAAGAAAACATTCAAGGTACTCTTAGTACCTTTCATGGCCGAATCTACCCTTTCAAAAAGGGTGTTCCTTTTAAGACTTTCATAAAGAAAAAAAAACTAAACCATGATGCATATTGTTTTATGAACATAGAATCGAATTTACATATTCATAAAAACAAAAACTTTAACACCTTAAAGGATTTGTGATTCAAAATCCATATGAAGAATTAAACTTTAACCCTTTAAAGATTTTGACCGTGAAAAACTCTTTTCACAAACAAGGTACCATCACCCGCCGATGGTAAAGCAACCGGGCTCTGTTAGCTGCAAAACGCAACAAGAATGGAGTCAATCGGACATCTGTAGAGTGAGATATGGTCAAAATACGAAAGTAGTGTAAATTTGGAAAATTATGATGACAATCAATTAAACACAATAAAAATCTAGAATTCTAATTTAACCCAAAAGACCTTTATTTAATTCAAATAAAACCTAAAAATACCAACCAAGAGTAACAAATAAGCATAATAAAATATGAGTTATCAAATTCCCCCACACTTATCTTTTTGCACTCCTGGGCAAAATCTAGAATAGAAAAAGAAAACTAAGATCAACCAATCCCTTTTAACAATTACCAAGGTTACAGAAAATATACACAGATCACAAATCTTCAACAGATAAACCAATCAGGATAAATTCCTTAATCTTAAATCACAAGACCTGCTAATTTCAACTGTACATGCCAATTACAGAAAATGGTTCATCACAGGATGCTCTCAATATTTTTCTCTCAAGTGTATCAGGTAATCAGTGTATCACTCAAATCTACTCAAGAAAATCATTCTACCATAGGCTTGCTCAAATTCTACTTCTCCACTTCTACTAACACATGCATGCACAAATCAAGAGGGATTTATGCAGGGTTGTAATGGGGATGAGGTGAAGGTATGGATAAAATATGAAAAAGAAGGTTAAACACCCCAGAAATCTACAAGCGCAAAAGTTAAGAATGACACTAAGAAAATAAAACAAAGATAATGAAAAGATAGAAATGAACATATATTTTTTATTTTATTTTTGCTTCTTTTTACTTTTTTTTTCATTTTCTTGTTTTTTTGTTTTTTATTTTTTATTTTTTGCTTTTTTTTTAATCAATACAGTAAAACCACATAGCAGAAAAGAATCAGATGGTCACCCCCACACTTAAATTTTTGCACGTCTCGGGCAAACACCCACACTTAAACACAACATCACAGTGAAAACTAATGCTCAGTAAATCTCAGGGTATGGAATTAATTGGATTTTCACATAGGCTAGTTGAAAGTAAAATGGCCTTGAAGGCCGATGCATGTAAGGTGGAAAAATAAAACTTTTTCACGCGGAAACATACATGCACATAGAAATCCATGCTTTAGGACAGCATGATGTTACCTTGTTTTGGCCTGATCAGTCAAGGAGATCAATTGTCGGGTCTGAAGGGTTCAAACCCTCTAATGTTGATCCACACCACCGTTCGTCAATGATGCAAGAACACCTTCTTGCAAGCCACCAGATGATCACCACAATGAGGCTTGCTATGCGCTCAATTCATGAAGGTGGAGGCTAGGTATTGTGTTTCGAAAGGTGTATGAACTACCCTATAGAATGGCACATGAGATGGATGGAGAGTAGGCTAGGTTTTTGTGAAAACCCTAAGGAGGAAATTAGCTCCCTTTGTGCGCACACTTTGGTTAATTAGTAGGATAGAATGATAAGATTTTCTTACTTGAAAAACTCACCAAATATGCGCATGGTTGAAGGGAATCAAGGATTTGTTTGCAATTCAAAATCGCTAACACCTTTCATTTGAATCCTTATAAGATTAGGTCATTATCCTTTCAAGATTCTGACCTAATTGTCATCACATGACCAACCATTTCATGCGCCCCATTTAGTCCTATTTTCAGTCCAGATACATTGATTAGTTGGATTCAAATTTGAATCAACTAACTCACTGATTCTCTTAACCAACCAAATCAGAATAGTAGTCATTTAGATGACAAAATGACACTCACTTTGGATCCAAATTTGCGCACCACTTCATCATTGGATAAGATCAAATATCTTTTCTTGATGCGGGGAATATTCCAACAAGATCTCATCTTATCCTTTTGTTATGAAACAACTTTTCATAGCCAGTTCAAATTTGAATTCAAACACATGAATTCAAATGTTCAAACATTCAAATTCAAAATCCAAAATTTCAAATTTCAAATTCAAAATTTAAATTTCAAAATCCAATTTCAAATTTCAAATTCAAAATTCAAATTTCAAAATTCAAATTCCAAATTCAAATTTCAAAATTCAAAATTCAAATTCAAAATTCAAAATTCAAGTGTTTGATAATTAATTTAAATAATTAAATTAATTAGTAATGTCTTGGACTATCCAAGCCCATTACTATGCTCCATGCGCCCTCCACCATTTAGGTGGGCTTCCAAACAGCTTCTTGGGCTAACAACCATTATTAGGCCCAATACCTTTAAAGCTAGTTCATCATGACTACAAGGTGTTGGTGTGTGACCCATTAGGTCCAACTTAGCTTCTGACATAACTGGGCTTGGCCCAACAAGCCCACAACCTAATTAATGACAACACAGAGCACTGGCAATGCTTTGTTGCCCCAGAACTAATTAGATTAATGACTTGATCATCCTATTGCACATATTTGGTTGTCGTATGTATTTCCCTTCGTCTCGGTTATCTTCCCATTAACCTAGGGTAAGGAAATGTATCAACCCCTGTGGTTTAGGGTAAGCTTTATTCGAAATAGGGAATCTTCAATTTACTGACTCTAAAGGCAGATCATCTCATGATCTCTTTTACTATGCATAGATTCCCGAGTCCCTGTAAATGTCATCCCGATTTCTCCGGTTTACAGATAACCTAATCTCTCACAGAGATTTGACGAATTCCTTCAGCTTATTACCCTAGCCCTGTGCCCTTTCAGGACACACCCAACAGTATACCTATGAGTCTCCATGTTTCAGGAAGACGAGGCATACAATCAAAACATGCCTTCTAGAACACAGTCTAGGTAATAACTTCTGGTCTAAGGAAAGACATACCCAAATATAAAGAGATTACTCTAATGACACTATCTGTGAGATTTCCTCATAGAGTCTCTTTTTGGGTCTGTTCAGTGCGAGCTATACTCTTATAGGTCCACCCACGAACTTTAGCTAAGACATCTCCATATCTGTAGTTCATGAGGTCTTTACCTTGTATCCATATACAAGTAGATAAGTCGTACTAGTCTTACCCGAGATCACTGATCCCCAATCTCAGCGTCTCTAGACTACGAACATATAATTACGAATAGACATGTGATATCCTTGAATCCTCATGATCGTGATCTCATCACAGATACTCAAGAGATACCTGTTCTATTCCAAGGGGTTTATCCAGCTCGTTTATATAATATTACAAATAATATCGAGACATAATATGAAACTGGATAAATAGTGCTTTTATTTATTTGTGATAAACAAAGTTCTACATCTAGTGTCCTTTATTTAATCAAAAGATTGTCTCTAGGACATCCATATACTAACAAGCTCCCACTTGTCCTAGAGCCAATCAGACCTAAGTCGTATGCCCAAAGCCTCATAATGACTATCATATTTTCTCTGAGAAACAGCATTTGTCAGAGTATCGGCCAGGTTATCGTCTGTGGGAACATAATCCATTTTACATCATTCCTATCAATGATTTCTCTAATCAGATGATATCTGTGAAGCACGTGTTTAGATCTTTGATGAGACCTAGGTTCCTTTGACTGTGCAATGGCTCCTGTGTTGTCGCAAAGCAACTGTATGGGCTCATCCACGCTCGGAACCACCCTTAGTTCATTTATGAACTTCTTGATCCACACGGCCTCCTTAGCTGCTTCTGAAGCAAATATGTATTCAGCTTCTGTCGTTGAATCTGTTGTTGTCTCCTGCTTGGAGCTCTTCCAAGACACTGCCCCACCATTTAAGGTGAGTACGAATCCTGACTGTGACTTGCAGTCATCCTTGTCACTCTGAAAGCTGGCATCAGTAAACCCTTTCACTGTTAACTCAATAACCCCACCATAAACCAGAAATGCATCCTTAGTTCTTCTTAAGTATTTAAGGATGGTTTTGACTGCCATCCAGTGACCCTCTGCAGGGTCTGACTGGTATCTGCTCGTAATGCTTAAAGTATATGAGACATCTGGTCTCATACATATCATGGCATACATGATGGATCCAATAGCCGAAGCGTATGGAATTCCACTCATTTGATCCTTCTCAGGCTGTGACTTAGGACACATAGCCCTTGATAGGTGTACCCCATGACTGACAGGAAGAAAACCCCTTTTCGACCCTTCCATGCTAAATCTCTTTAGCATCTTGTAAACATACGTGGATTGAGATAAACCCAGCAGCCTCTTGGATCTATCTCTATAGATCTTTATACCAAGTATAAAGGATGCCTCTCCCAAATCCTTCATGTTGAAGTTTTCTGAAAGCCACTCTTTCGTTATTTTTAATGTGGGGATGTCATTTCCTATAAGCAATATGTCATCTACATAAAGCACCAGGAAAAAAACATTACTCCCACTAACCTTTCTGTAAACACGAGGTTCATCCTCGTTCTTGACAAAACCGTTACTCTTAACGACTTCATCAAAACGTATATTCCAACTCCTTGATGCTTGCTTTAGCCCATATATTGAGCTTTGTAGTTTGCATACCATATGCTCCTGATCTTTGATTTCAAAGCCTTCAGGTTGTGTCATGTACACTTCCTCCTTCAAGAACCCATTCAAAAAGGCGGTCTTGACATCCATTTGCCAAATTTTATAGTCGTGGTATGCTACTATTGCAAGCATGATCCTAATAGATTTGATCATGGCAACTGGTGAGAAAGTTTCATCATAGTCAACTCCTTGTCTTTGACGATACCCTTTCGCCATCAACCTAGCTTTGTAGGTCTGAACGTTTCCATCTGCATCAGTCTTTCTTTTAAAGACCCATTTGTTACCGATAGGAAATATTCCTTGCGGTTTAGGAACCAAGGTCCATACCTTGTTTTGATACATCGAATCCATTTCAGATTCCATAGCTTCAAGCCATCTAGAAGAGTCAACATCCTTGACTGCCTCCTCGTAGTTACTTAGTTCATCATCCTCGACAGTTTGCTGATTCTCAATCACAAACCCATACCTCTCAGGTGGATGGATGACCCTCGTAGATCTACGGAGTTGTGTGTTTACTTCTCCATTGGAGAACGTCGCCTGCGGAGCAGACTCGGGTTCCTCAATCTGTTCTTGTGGATCTTGCACTTCTTCAAGATCAATCTTACTCACACTGCCTCCTTGAGAGATCAAATCCTTCTCAAGGAACTCAGCATTCTTTGACACAAACACTTTGTGTTCTTCCATGCAGTAGAAGTAGTATCCCTTAGTACCTCTAGGATACCCCACAAATAGACATTTAGTACTCTTAGCACTAAGCTTGTCTGATTTCAACGCTTTGACATAAGCTGGCGATCCCCATACCCTGAGATAACTCAGGTTGGGTCTCTTACCACTCCATATCTCATATGGTGTGGTCTGAACAGATTTAGATTGTATCCTATTTAGAAGGTATGCCGCTGTGTCTAAGGCATATTCCCAAAATGATTTTGGAAGTAGAGTCTCACTCATCATAGACCTAACCATGTCTAACAAGGTCCTGTTTCTCCTTTCGGAGACACCGTTTTGGTGTGGTGTGTAAGGAGCGGTAAGTTATGAGAGAATTCCATTTTCTTGCAGATAATCCTGAAACTCGTGGCTCAAATATTCACCACCACGATTTGATCGTAATGTCTTAATTATCTTGCCACGCTGTTTCTCCACTTCATTCCTAAACTCTTTGAACTTTTCAAAAGCTTCAGATTTATATCTCTTTAGGTATACATACCCAAATCTCGATTTGTCATCTGTAAAGGTAATGAAATAGGAATATCCACCTCTAGCCTCAATAGACATCGGGCCACATACATCAGTATGAGTGAGTTCTAATAACTCACTAGCCCTATGACTCTCAAACCCTTTGGGCTTTTGTCGAATCATTTTCCCAGCTAGACAAGATTCACACTGTCCATAGGATTCCAAATCCTTGGAGTCCAGGTATCCATCTCTATGCATCCTAGACAAACTTGTTTCATTTATGTGTCCTAGTCTACAGTGCCAAAGATAAGATTGATTATTCGTCCTACGTCATTTCACATCTATATTGAGCACTTCAGTTCCCATTTTGAACATATACAATCCATTTATTAAAGAAGCAGTACCATAAACCATATCATTCAAAATGATAGAAAATGTACCATTCCTAATACTGAAAGTATAACCATCTTGTTCAAAACAAGAAATTGAAATAATGTTTCTAGAAATATTCGGAACATAAAGACAATTATTCAAATGCAATAAAAGGCCCTTAGGCAAAATAAGGTCAACATCTCCAACTGAATGAGCAGCAACCCTTGCTCCATTACCAACGCGGAGATCCACCTCGTTTCTTTCCAATCTCCTTGGACTCCTAAGTACCTGCAACATATTGCAGATATGAGAACCACATCCGGTATCCAGTACCCATGAGGTTGGATTAGCACAAGAATAATTTATCTCAATCATGAAAATACCTGAGGTAGAAGCATCACCATGCTTCTTGTCCTTCACATTGTTTAGGTAGTCTGGACAATTCCTCTTCCAATGGCCTTTCTTGCCACAATGGAAGCACTCAGCATCACCCTTGTCCTTAGGTGCCTTCTTACCCTTCTTTTTGCCCTTCTTCTTCTTGGATTTCCCTTTGGGCTTAAGGGAGTCACCTTTTGCAGGCTCCTTATCCTTTCCCTTGGCCTTGCTAGGCCCACCAATCAAAAGAGCTTGTGTCCTATCCTTCTTGATAGACACTTCAGCAGTTGTTAACATGCTTAACAACTCAGGCGAGCTCACTTGCATCCCATGCATATTGTAATTCATTATGAACTGACTGAAGGAAGGTGGAAGTGAGGTGAGGACTAAGTCATTACTTAGCTCGGCATCCATGATGAAGCCTAGGTTTCATAGCTTCTCAATCAGCCCGATCATCTTAAGAGCATTGCTGCTCACAGACATGCTCTCAGACATCCTACAAGAGAACAGTTTTCTAGAGGCCTCATACCTCTCATGCCTACCTTTAATATCATACAACTCCTTAAGATGCATGATAATAGAGGGAGCATCCATATGCTCATGCTGCTTTTGCAGTTCAGGCGACATGGATGCCAACATGATGCAGACTACCATCACATTGTCATCCAAGTGTTGTTGGTGGGTTACGAAATCAAATTCCGCAAACCCTTCTTCCCCTTCCCTAGGAGCTACGGGTATTCCAGCATCTAGAACGTAGGCAATCTTTTCGGCCCTAAGAACAATTCTTAGGTTCCGATACCAGTCCATAAAATTTGAACCGATCAGTTTATTCGTATCGAGTATTGAACGCAATGACAGTGGATTAGTCATACTATAAGCTGAAAAGGATGTAAAGATATTTTTAGTTAATATACGATTATGTAGTTAAAAGCAAATTATTAAAGACTTTAAATAATTTGTCCCTCCCACTATTTTATCTAAGTCAATGACCCTTATTATTTGACTTAGGGTTAGTCTACTTTTAGATTTTACCTTAGTGGGATTAAGAGTGCGATTATTTATTTTAATCTTTGTCTGAGACCGCAAGATTAATTTAAATAATGGGTTGATCTTTATCAACAGTATCTCATACCCTCTCTCAACTTTAGGTTGACAACTCTTTGTCACTTAGTGGTGCATCTCATGCAACCAACCTAGCACCATTACCCTAAGCACATAAGTCCGGCTGTGCCTGCAACTTATGTCTTAGTTAAGCAATAAACCAGCACCCCAAGTGTCTTACACTTCAAACACTACTCTAGTTCAACGAAATAGTGGGTCTCAACTGAGTTGTGGGGCACCACAATGTAGAAGAGGTTTGAGTAGCATTGGTGGTGGGAGGTAATCATACGCTTAATTATTTATTCGTTTTAAGGTTTCTTTTTATTTTAGGGTTAATTAGGTCTCATCAAACGCATGTTTTAAGCTATCATACTAGTCGTAACCTATGTCAAACATCTATCGGTTTAAACTAGTCGCTATTGGACAAACATAATAACCACACAAAACGCGATTTGCCCAATTCATGCATACTAGACATTCTAATCATACATGCATATAAACAGTTTATATTGAGATAGTCATAGTGCTCACGCTTTTGTCCATTTTGCTTCTTTAAGCAACGGCCGCTTGTCGTCTATACGCCACTAGCCTAATTCTCTAATTACACATAATTAAAGAAACTCCAAAACATCTTTGGAGGGACAAAATTACAAAAATTGAAATTACAAATTACACATGTAAATTAAATAGCGCAATTACACATTAATTTTAAATTCAAAATTTTAAATCCGGGCACCATGACCATCCCTTCCTGTTTGTACATGAAAGAATCAAAACTTGCAAACACAAAAATTATATTATCACATAATATTTTTCACATATATTTTGATATTTAAAATTTAAACATCAAAATAATATCAAGATTCAAATTCTTAAATTTCTCTTGATGGTCAAATTTTTAAAACAATTTATAATTCAAATTTTGTTAATTCTTTCTTAAAGAAAACAAAATTAAACCATGCATGTAGCCATAAACACCTTCATGGCCGAATCATATAGGTAAGTATATGATAAATTTTTTTCACAAAATTTCATGCAATGCTCATGACACAATTCATGGAGAAAAATAAGAAAACATTCAAGGTACTCTTAGTATCCTTCATGGCCGAATCAACCCTTTCAAAACGGGTGTTTCCTTTTAAAACTTTCATAAAGAAAAAGAAACAAAACCATGATGCATATACTTTTATGAACATAGAATCGAATTTCATGTTCATAAAAACAAAACTTTAACACTTTAAAGGATTTGTGATTCAAAATTTATATGCAGAATTAAACTTTAAATCTTGAAAGATTTTTGACCGTGAAAAAACTCTTTTCACAAACAAGGTACCATCACCCGCTGATGGTAAAGCAACCGAGCTCTGATACCACTTGAAAGTAAAATGGCCTTGAAGGCTGATGCATGTAAGGTGGAAAAACAAAACTATTTCACGCGGAAACATACATGCACATAGAAATCCATGCTTTAGGACAACATGATGTTACCTTGTTTTGGCCTGATCAGTCAGGGAGATCAATTGTCAGGTCTGAAGGGTTCAAACCCTCTAATGTTGATCCACACCACCGTTCATCAATGGTGCAAGAACACCTTCTTGCAAGCCACCAGATGATCACCACAATGGGGCTTGCTATGCGCTCAATTGATAAAGGTGGAGACTAGGTATTGTGTTTGGAAAGGTGTAGTGAACTACCCTACAGAATGGCGCATGAGATGGATGGAGAGTAGGCTAGGTTTTTGTGAAAACCCTAAGGAGGAAATTAGCTCCCTTTGTGCGCACACTTAGGTTAATTAGTAGGATAGAATGATAAGATTTTCTTACTTGAAAATCTCACCAAATATGCGCATGGTTGGAGGGAATCAAGGATTTGTTTGCAATTCAAAATTGCTAACCACCTTTCATTTGAATCCTTATAAGATTAGGTCATTATCCTTTCAAGATTCTGACCTAATTGACATCACATGACCAACCATTTCATGCGCCCCATTTAGTCCTATTTTGAGTGCAGATACATTGAGTAGTTGCATTCATATTTGAATCAACTAACTCACTGATTCCCTTAACCAACCAAATCAGAATAGTAGTACATTTAGATGACAAAATGACACTCACTTTGGATCCAAATTTGCGCACCATTTCATCATTGGATAAGATCAAATATCTTTTCTTGATGCAGGGAATATTCCAACAAGATCTCATCTTATCCTTTTGTTATGAAACAACTTTTCATAGCCAGTTCAAATTCGAATTCAAACTCTTGAATTCAAATGTTCAAAAATTCAAATTCAAAATTCAAAATCTCAAATTTCAAATTCACAATTTCAAATTTCAAAATCCAATTTCAAAATTCAAAATTCAAAATTCAAATTTCAAATTTCAAATTCAAAACTCGAATTTCAAAATTCAAATTCCAAATTCAAATTTCAAATTCAAAATTCAAAATTCAAATACTTGATAATTAATTTAACTAATTAAATTAATTAGTAATGTTTTGGACTATCCAAGCCCATTACTATGCTCCATGCGCCCTCCACCATTTAGGTGGGCTTCCAAACAGCTTCTTGGGCTAACAACCATTATTAGGCCCAATACCTTTAAAGCTAGTTCATCATGACTACAAGGTGTTAGTGTGTGACACATTAGGTTCAATTTAGCTTCTGACATAACTGGGCTTGGGCCCAACAATCCCACATTCCAATTAATGACAACACAGAGCACTAGCAATGCTTTGTTGCCCCAGAACTAGTCAGATTAATGACTTGATCATCCTATTGCACATATTTGGTTGCCGTATGTATTTCCCTTCGTCTCTATTATCTTCCCATTAACCTAGGGTAAGGAAATGTATCAACCCTCTGCGGTTTAGGGTAAGCTTTATTCGAAATAGGGAATCTTCAATTTATTGACCTAAAGGCAGATCATCTCATGATCTCTTTTACTATGCATAGATTCCTGAGTCCCTGTAAATGTCATCCCATTTCTCCGGTTTACAGATAACCTAATCTCTCACAGAGATTTGACGAATTCCTTCAGCTTATTACCCTAGCCCTGTGCCCTTTCAGGAAACGCCCAACAGTATACCTATAAGTTCTCCATGTTTCAGGTAGGCGAGGCATACAATCAAAACATGCCTTCTAGAACACAGTTTAGGTAATAACTTCTGGTCTAAGGAAATACATACCCAAATATAAAGAGATTACTCTAATGACACTATCTTTGAGATTTCCTCATAGAGTCTCTTTTGGGTCTTTCAGTGCGAGCTATACTCTTATAGGTCCACCCACGACTTTAGCTAAGACATATCCATATCTGTAGTTCATGAGGTCTTTACCTTGTATCTATATACAAGTAGAT
>JAVKPL010010532.1:0-44670 GCA_032173675.1 Gastrolobium villosum | reverse complement strand
AACCTTGAAGATCTGCTGCATCATAAAGGTCCAACTCCTGCCACAGAGTTTTTAAAGCAAGAAAGTATTCAGTAACAGACATCCCCTCTTGATGTAACTCTCTTACCTTGGTGTTGAGTTCAAAAGCCTGAGAAGCATTGCCCAGGTCAGAATAATATTCTTTAACGGCATCCCAAATTTCCTGAGCCGTATCAAGAAACAAATAAGTTTGACTGATATCAGGATCCATAGAGTTAGTCAACCAGGTCATGACCAAGGCATTTTCAGTCATCCATTTATCATAATCAGGTTCATCAGCTCCAGGTTTTTCCTTTTTTCCATCAAGATACCCCATTTTCCCTTTTGCTTGGATAAACAGCTTGACAGATTGATGCCATTGCACATAATTTTTACCGTTTAAACGGTGGTTAGTGATCTGTATAGCTGGGTTGTCTCCGAAAGATGAAGAAACACCGGAAATATTACCGGATAATTTTTCAGAATGCTTATTCTCAACCTCAATATTTTCAACTTCCATTGTTAAAAAAAAAGGAACTCAGAACAGGGACATAATCAAAGAACCGAAGAGGAACCAACTGGACCCAGCAAGAAAAGTGCTCCAATCGAGATTTAAAACCTCAGAACAGGAAGAGGGAGGCCAGGCGAATCGTTCTGTGAAAGCCGCGTGGCAAACGGAGTCCGGCAAGGCGGCGCGTGGCTTACACGCGCCGGGAAGGCAGTTCTGCTGTGGCGGCGTGGCGGCGCGTGGGAGACTTTCCGGCGACGGGGCTGACGTGGGTCGACTCGGAAATGGCTGCTGAGTCCAATGGTGGCCTTGGTTTCGTGATTGAAGGGGTCCAGATATGATTTCTGAGTTATAGTAGGGAACGGTGAAAAAAAAAATGAAAAGAAAAGGAGAGATGAACGTGGAGGTTTACAAAATAATCACAGGATAACCTGCTCTTGATACCATGTAGAAATATAAGACTGAAATATACTTTTTCATATATTGATTGACACCCAAAATGTTCATTATATACAGATTACAAAGTAGTTAAGGAGATGAGGTAATAAATAAAATACACATTAACCAAAGAGACATCACACTAATCAAAGAGACATCACACTACTCAAAGAGACAAGTAGTTAGAAATAATTAAGAGACTCTAGAATATTCTACAATCTTCTATAGTGTTGAGCATAGTTGCTATGAGTCATGTTAGACAATGGATTAGGACGGTACCGAGTACGGGTACTATTAAGAGTTGTAAGAAATGTGCCAAAGTGTGATAAAGATGTTGGAATCATGTGAGGATGATTATGTTATGGACTAAGACTAATGACTAGTCAAATTAAATGAGTAGACTGTTCGAGGAAAGAACCATACCTAGGGAGTCATAGTGAATTGTGCATAAGTATAATATAACTAGTATACATTATGTGTCTATACAAAACTCTTTTGCCGTTATATACAGATGTCATGTGAATGTGTTATCTTTGTGTGGCTTATATGCCCGGAGTGTATGACTATCTCCGTACGGATTATGTTCCCGGAGTTATTATTATCTTGTATAAGTAATGTGATGTGAGGTAGTACCTCGTGTTAGTGGGACTGTTAGTACAGCCGAGGGCATGTTACGTCCTCTTGCGTGAATTATAAGGACAGATTCTCTGATTGGTGGGTCATTGCACCTGGGGCCCTTAGGACAGCAAGAGCTCGAGGGGTTAAACCTAAGGATGTTTTTACCCATTGCATTAGAGGATTGTATCTTGTGAGAATCGCAAGAGGTGAATTTGGATAACTATAAGTGAACAGTAATATGTCTAATAGGATGAAATGTGTGAGGTTCCATGAGATGGTAGTTTGAGGTATGATTTTTGGGCACTTGGAGATGTGCGTGTGCGTATACCAAGTGTGGTATTATGGATTTGAGTTTTACGAAAATTGTGAAATGAATCGTGGGATTCTCACCCTATGTGAAGGGAATAGAAAATTGATTAGCACTGATGGATTGAGTCAAGGTCTTCTGGGAAGGCTTGTGATGACGAGATGTTAAGATGGTGGCTTAATGGCCTTTCATAAAGGATTAATTGTGATGGAGTCAAATAAGAAGGTGTGGTACTAGCTGGTAAATAGAATGGTATTTGGTGAAATAAAAGATTGATATCTCTGCCCTAGTGGTAGAGTTACTGATGGAGTAGTATATATGCAATTCATAGTGAGAGATGTGTTGAAAATACATAATGTTGATGTTGTTCTTGGCTAGGTACCAAGATATATGATTGGGTGTGCTAGTAGTACTTTGAATAGTCTGAGAGACTTGTATGCCAGCCTATAGTGAATTATGAAAGTAATGACAGTGATGCAGTTAGTTCCATGTGGCATGATAAATAGGCTTTGAAAATCCCTATATGATGGGATAGGTATGAGAGAGATATGATATGTGACCTTGGAATGATACATACTGGTTGAATGAAATGATGATGAAGGTGATGTGTATAAAATGAAACACATGTGGAATTGATAACATGAGTATGGAACAATATGTAAAGATAATTGTTAGTGGAAATCTTAGGCAGGTTGCCTTTAATGTGAAAATCAATGATGAACTATGTGTCAAGCTTGGAGATGATTAGTTGAAATTTTAAGTATGATCTAGTATATGGAAATTCATGAGTGAATTCGCAGTTGAAGGCCTTGAAAAGGCCAATGTAATTAAATTATGGTAATGTGTAGTCCATTAAGTACCAGTTAAATATCTTGAGAAAGAGATTCCTCATTGTGTCTTGGTGAAAGTTGGTAAACCTGTAAGGTTAGATTGACAGTTGAGCACAAAGATGGTGCTTATTTTAAGATAAATGCAGAAGTGAAATTGCGCGTTGTAGGTTATAAACATGAGGAAAGTATATGTATATACAACCTGTGGCTAAATGCCATAAGTGGGGATTATTCCCTCCGAAGAGGAAAGTACAGTGAGCGTGAACTAGATGATTACTCGGTGAATTGCACTGAGGGGCTGTTGAGATTCCATAACAGTGTTTAATGTGGAATAAGAAATGTGGAAAAATTGATGACGAGAGTACATACTCCGTAGAAATAAAACTCAGATAAGGATAATTGTGGCTGTAATGTGCCCAAGATTGTTGTAACGCCCTCCCTTGTATGCATCCAAGAGAGTCGTTTGCTAAGCGGAATTAGAGTCGTTAACGTCACATGAGCTAACAAAGATTCTCATATTTAAATTCAAACCGAAAAGCGTTTCTACAATTCTTAACACTTCTGTTTGGACGATAAAAAAAATATTTCAAGTGATTTAGAAAGAGCACGTTGAGGGCTTCGCGTGCATATAAAATAATAGTAAATCGGAGTTCGTTTGCTCATAAAAACACCACCCGTAAGGTGCACTGTAAAAATTTCAGCACATAAGTCATTCAAAAATTCCTTTCACAAAGGTTTTCCAAAATAGCCGCTGTTCATAAGAGTTCAAGGTAAATTAGAGATGATAAAGTCTACAGTCATCCAAGAGTACCAAAACATTAATCATTACAGTCATCCAATCAATCAAACAGCAACAGTACACGTCCATTCATCAGCAAGCAACAGCAAATATCATGTCTTCAAATGCTTTTACGTCCTCCTGCCATTTTGGAAAATAGCAGCCCCAAAGGGGTGAGAATAATCCCAGTAGTGTGGCAACAAAACCAGTAATATAACAGTATTAACTAGGCACAAAATCATAAACAGTCACTTCAACATATCCTTGTTCCTTTTCCTTTTTCCTTTTCATCATATTCATATATATAGCGCATATAACGCCTTTCCTTTTCATCATATTCATATATTGCGTATATAACGCCTTTCCTTTTCATCATATTCATATATTGCGTATATAACGCCTTTCCTTTGCGCTTTTAGCACCGTCGTGCGCGCACTTCACAGTGGAATCAAATATACCCTGGCACCTGAGCTCCATGTGGATTCCAACTGTGGGCCTATGCGGACTGATGCCAAGTGTCCCATACCCCGGTACCTTGGGGATGCCTATATGATGCTTGCTCAAACACATGGTCCTGTACATAACTATTCTAAAACAAGGCCTATATGATCTTGATACATGCATGTCATGCTATGCTTTCACACACAAAGCGTAAAAATGCGGTATGATGTAAGGTGCATGCTTATATACCTTTCATATAGCCATCACGGCACATATACTTTTCATATGCGTTATGCTGCCACATAACGTCTTTACCTCATAATCATATAGCCATCACGGCACATTTTTGGCAGTTTCCTTTAATCATAATGGAACATAATACTTTTACGGAATATGGAGCATCATGTCACAATTTTATACCAGTAGTCAATAGTCACATTAGGTAATATCGCCTGACACTTACCTTGCGTGCCTTAAACAATACCAAACAGCAGCGAAGTATCTCACTTCTTAAGCGCACCTAAATCAATTACAACCAATCATTTACAGCGGCGATTTACAGCAGAAACAGTGAGCATACAGCAGCATTTTACAGTGGAAAACAGTGAGCATACAGCAGTGTTTTACAGCAGAAAAACAGTGAGCATACAGCAGCGTTTTACAGCAGAAAACAGTGACGTTTGTTCCTTAAAACAGTGAGCAGAAATCATTGACGTTTTCCTTAAAAACAGTGGACAGAAACAGTGACGTTTTACTTAAAAACAGTGGACAGAAACAGTGACGTTTTACAGCAGAAAAATAGTAGCACCTTACAGCAGAAACAGTGACCATTTTAAAACAGAAACAGTGGCACTTTGGACCTCAAAACAGTGGCAGAACAGTGGCATTAGACAGTGGCATTTGAACATTGAAACAGTGGCATAATTGGTGGTTTTTGAGCATTAAAACAGTGGCATTAAATCATGATTTTTGGACATTGAAACAGTGAGCATACATAGTGGGGTTTGAACATCAATAGGGTGGTTATTTTATGCAGAAGCAGTGGCTCCTTAAGTACTAAAACAGTGAGTATTTTTGGTGCAAAACAGTGACATGTATGGTATTAAAACAGTGAGCATTTTATGCAGAAACAGTGGCATGTGATGCACTAAAACAGTGAGCATTTTATACAAAACAGTGGCATCAAAATGGTGCTCTTGTCAAACCGAAACAGTGGCATATGCATCCTCAAAATAGTGGTAGATTCATTCCAAAACAGTGGCATTAAATGGGTGATCTTGTGAAACCGAAACAGTGACATTCTTAGCCTCAAAACAGTGGCACATTCATACATAAAAATGGCATATTTCATAAGCATAACCATGAAACTTTCATGCATACAAATCCTCATAAAATAGCTCCATCCTTATTCCTTTACCATACTCATTCAAGAATCCAACACAAATAGAACCAAGTAGACATCTCATGCACACATAGTTTCACACAATGTAAAAGGTCTAAGTTCTAGGCTTACCTCTTGTAGCACACACTTCTTGCTCACACACCACACCTTCTAGTTCTACCAACAACAAGTCCACACTTCCTAGGAGATGATCTGTGCGCATAAATGGTGAGGAGGACAATCTTGGACAGCTTCCAAGGGTGAGTACCAAGGCTGAACAGTGAGGGGGAAAAGAGGAGAAACTCACACTTCACTTGTGCCTTAGGCCACGGTTTGATGGTGAGGGAAGGAGAGAGTTGGCTTAGTCTTTCTTCCTCCTATGGTTCTTGCAATGTTCAGCTAGAGTGTGAGGGAGAGGGGAAGGAACTTGGCTGAATGTAAAATGAGGACAGCCCCCTCTCTTGTGCGCACAATTAAAGGGAGAAGGGAGGAGATTGCAATGATGAACATTATGGCAAAAATCTGGTTTCTTGCAAGAATGGGACTGCACACATGGTCAAAACAAGCAAGGGGTTGCTTCTAATATACACTATGCACATGCAAGGAGTGAGGAGAGGATTCAGATCTGAATAAGTGCTATCAAGTCAGAATTTTTAACACCAACAAGCAAGCTATGCGCACAAGGTGGAGTGGAAAGGAGGTGTCATCATGAGCACAGATTTGTGGCAGCCTAAACTCTGATTTGGAGCTGTCCTTGTGCGCATAAGATGAGGGAGATGCAGCCCAAAATCCTTCTTTGGTTGCATGTGGAGGCAAGGGACAGATTTGGCTCATGATGGACTGCCAAAAGCATGCAGAAATCTGCACATTTCAGCCTCATGATGGAAGGTGTAAGGTGGTTCTCCAAGTCAACACTCAAAGGCAGATTTTGTGTCATAGAAAAATCTGATGCAAGACCCCTCCATGTGCGCCTAAGATGAAGAAGAATGCAGCCCAAAATAATGCTAAGGAGTACATGTGTCTTCCATGCAATGAAGTTGAAATCAAATGGTGCACAAGCTAGGTGTGAGGTGGCGGTCATGAAGGGAAAATTGGCAGATTTTTCTAAGCCTTTTCTAGCCTCCTATGCGCATGAATGGGTGGTAAAAAGATTGCCATGTGAAGGTTCCTTGGTACACAAGACAACCTTGTTGGACAAGGCTTAGGGGAGGTAAAAGTGGTTACAATATTGGGCTGAATCAAGGTAGATCCAAAAGCCTCCTTGGGCCATCGGCCTACACAAGGAAAAACCCAATCAAGGCAAGTCCAAAGGTGACACACAAAGGGTCCCACAAGACAAGTCTAAAGGTGGCAAGTCCACACACACTAGCCCACTCTCCAAGTCCAATAAACACAAAAGCCTTCTAACACACACTCAAATTACTCATATGATTTTAATAAATTTCATATGCCTACATATGCACCCTCCTATGATTTAATTTAAATACTTACCTTAGTCTCATCCAAGGATAAGGATCAACAATTCGCAAGCCATCAAACCTAAACCATAAATCCGAATTCTACACATACATCTATAACATTTTAACACTTATGTATTTTACTAATTATGCGGGATGTTACACTCTCCCCATCAAATAGGAATTTTGTCCGCAAAATAAACTTACTTAAGAGTTAAGTAATTCTGGATAGCGTTTCTGAATGTCGTCCTCGCGCTCCCACGTGGCTTCAGCTGCCGACCGGTTGTTCCATAATACTTTCACCAAAGGAATCTCTTTGGAACGGAGTCGCTTGACGGATCTTTCAAGAATTTGGAACGGTTGCACTTGATACGTCAGATTTTCCTTTAATTCTACTTCCTCCGGCTGTAATACATGAGATGGATCAGATACGGTCCTAAGTACCGTGGACTTAACTTCTTAACTCCCATTCTCCTTCCGAGTCGTGATGTAGGAGTGATTCTCAAGAATACATGGTCTCCGACTTCGAAAGATAGGAGCTTAGGACGCTTGTCGTAATAACTCTTCTGTCTGGCCTGAGCCCTCTGCATATTTTCTCGAATCTTCTTTACCTGTTCGGATGTTTCTTGAATTAGATCGGGTCCTAACATACTTCGCTCACCCACTTCAGTCCAGCACAAAGGTGATCTGCATTTTCTCCCATACAGAGCTTCGTACGGTGCCATCTAAATACTGGAGTGATAACTGTTGTTGTAAGCAAATTCAATCAAAGAAAGATAGTTGTCCCAGCTGCCTCCTAACTCCAAAACACATGCTCGCAACATGTCCTCTAAAGCTTGAATAGTGCGTTCTGTCTGTCCATCGGTCTGCGGATGGTAAGCAGTACTCAATCTCAAGTGAGTCCCTAATGCTCTTTGAAAAGATTCCCAGAACTTAGATGTAAATTTGGGATCACGATCACTGACAATACTCGTAGGAACTCCGTGCAGCTTCACAATCTCCTGCAGGTAAATTCTGGCAAGTCTCTCTGTATTATATGTGGTTCTAACACGCAAGAAATGAGCTGACTTCGTTAGTCGATCAACAATCACCCAGATAGCATCATATCCTTCTCGCGTCCGGGGAAGTCCTACTACAAAATCCATCGCAATACTGTCCCACTTCCATTCGGGTATCTCCAAAGGTTGAAGGAGTCCCGACGGTTTCTGATGTTCGTACTTCACCTTCTGACAAGTTAAGCATCGAGAGACATACTCAGCAATATCACGCTTCATACCCGGCCACCAAAACGAGGTCTTCAAATCATGGTACATCTTTGTGGATCCAGGGTGAACTGCATACTTACCCTTGTGAGCTTCCTGCAAAACTTCTTGCTTCAACTCTTCATTCGGTACTACTAACCGACCTTGAAATCTCCAAATATCATTCTCATCCTTTACTACTTCTTGGTTGCCAACCAATTCGCGGACTAACTCTTCATCTTTCTGGCTTCCTTAATTCTACTTATCAATTCATTCTCCACCTTTATATTTCCCAATCTTATGCTATGCCCTCTCTCCTCTACAGATAAATTCAAGTCTCGAAAGGCCTCAAACAATTTCAATTCTTCCATCATCAGAGTTGCAGTGTGCAGTGTCTTCCTACTCAAGGCGTCAGCTACCACGTTTGCCTTTCCTGGGTGGTATTTAAGTTCAAAATCATAGTCCTTCAGAAATTCCATCCACCGTCGTTGCCGCATATTCAGCTCCTTCTGGTCGAACAAATACTTCAAAATCTTATGATCGCTGAACACGTCAAACTGCGAACCATACAAGTGGTGCCTCCAGATTTTAAGTGCAATGTACTCATTGACTGACATGTTATCCTGCCTGAGTGACAGCAGTTCAGTGTGCTTCATTCTTCTCATTGCTTTAGGGAAATACTTATCCAGAAATACTTGTCTGAATACGGCCCATGTTAGTTCAACGTCCTGAGCTCTCAGCAGAGCCCTCGCACCAGTCCACCATGTTAAAGCTTCTCCCATCAGCTGGTACGACGCGTAGTCGGTCTTCTGCGCTTCCGGGCATGCCATGCGTTCGAAAATATGCTCGATCATCTGCAACCACTTTGCTGCAGCCTCAGGGTTGTCTTCACCCTCAAAAATAGGTGGTTGGAAGTTGCGGAAGTCTTTCAACCTCCGTCGGGCAATTTCTTCTGCATTTTCATGCAGTGGGGGTGGGTTCTGATTCTGTTGCCTATGGTCACGCCATTCTTGGCTCATATTCTGAATAAACGTTGCCAGTTCCCCAATAGTAGTGATAAGATCCTCTTCCGCATCGCCAGACCTTCCCCGAGTCGAACCGCGACCACCTGCCATGATTCTGCACTCACAATATCCTGAGATGAGTTGATCAGGCTCACCGCAAGTTATTTATGGCAGCAGTCCCAAGTAGGTACTCGAGTTCAATTCGGACAAGTTAACTATGCATCCGTGTCTTATCACAGAACGGCCTAAACAATCTAACTATCCTAGTCTCAAACACTTAAACTATAGCACATTTAGACAGTCAATCAGCAGATAAACACAATCAACAATCAATTCAATCAATCACAAACAATTCCATGGACCAAACTGCTCTGATACCAATTAGTGTAACGCCCTCCCTTGTATGCATCCAAGAGAGTCGTTTGCTAAGCGGAATTAGAGTCGTTAACGTCACATGAGCTAACAAAGATTCTCATATTTAAATTCAAACCGAAAAGCGTTTCTACAATTCTTAACACTTCTGTTTGGACGATAAAAAAAAATATTTCAAGTGATTTAGAAAGAGCACGTTGAGGGCTTCGCGTGCATATAAAATAATAGTAAATCGGAGTTCGTTTGCTCATAAAAACACCACCCGTAAGGTGCACTGTAAAAATTTCAGCACATAAGTCATTCAAAAATTCCTTTCACAAAGGTTTTCCAAAATAGCCGCTGTTCATAAGAGTTCAAGGTAAATTAGAGATGATAAAGTCTACAGTCATCCAAGAGTACCAAAACATTAATCATTACAGTCATCCAATCAATCAAACAGCAACAGTACACGTCCATTCATCAGCAAGCAACAGCAAATATCATGTCTTCAAATGCTTTTACGTCCTCCTGCCATTTTGGAAAATAGCAGCCCCAAAAGGGTGAGAATAATCCCAGTAGTGTGGCAACAAAACCAGTAATATAACAGTATTAACTAGGCACAAAATCATAAACAGTCACTTTAACATATCCTTGTTCCTTTTCCTTTTTCCTTTTCATCATATTCATATATATAGCGCATATAACGCCTTTCCTTTTCATCATATTCATATATTGCGTATATAACGCCTTTCCTTTTCATCATATTCATATATTGCGTATATAACGCCTTTCCTTTGCGCTTTTAGCACCGTCGTGCGCGCACTTCACAGTGGAATCAAATATACCCTGGCACCTGAGCTCCATGTGGATTCCAACTGTGGGCCTATGCGGACTGATGCCAAGTGTCCCATACCCCGGTACCTTGGGGATGCCTATATGATGCTTGCTCAAACACATGGTCCTGTACATAACTATTCTAAAACAAGGCCTATATGATCTTGATACATGCATGTCATGCTATGCTTTCACACACAAAGCGTAAAAATGCGGTATGATGTAAGGTGCATGCTTATATACCTTTCATATAGCCATCACGGCACATATACTTTTCATATGCGTTATGCTGCCACATAACGTCTTTACCTCATAATCATATAGCCATCACGGCACATTTTTGGCAGTTTCCTTTCATCATAATGGAACATAATACTTTTACGGAATATGGAGCATCATGTCACAATTTTATACCAGTAGTCAATAGTCACATTAGGTAATATCGCCTGACACTTACCTTGCGTGCCTTAAACAATACCAAACTGCAGCGAAGTATCTCACTTCTTAAGCGCACCTAAATCAATTACAACCAATCATTTACAGCGGCGATTTACAGCAGAAACAGTGAGCATACAGCAGCGTTTTACAGTGGAAAACAGTGAGCATACAGCAATGTTTTACAGCAGAAAAACAGTGAGCATACAGCAGCATTTTACAGCAGAAAACAGTGACGTTTGTTCCTTAAAACAGTGAGCAGAAATCATTGACGTTTTCCTTAAAAACAGTGGACAGAAACAGTGACGTTTTACTTAAAAACAGTGGACAGAAACAGTGACGTTTTACAGCAGAAAAACAGTAGCACCTTACAGCAGAAACAGTGACCATTTTAAAACAGAAACAGTGGCACTTTGGACCTCAAAACAGTGGCAGAACAGTGGCATTAGACAGTGGCATTTGAACATTGAAACAGTGGCATAATTGGTGGTTTTTGAGCATTAAAACAGTGGCATTAAATCATGATTCTTGGACATTGAAACAGTGAGCATACATAGTGGGGTTTGAACATCAATAGGGTGGTTATTTTATGCAGAAGCAGTGGCTCCTTAAGTACTAAAACAGTGAGTATTTTTGGTGCAAAACAGTGACATGTATGGTATTAAAACAGTGAGCATTTTATGCAGAAACAGTGGCATGTGATGCACTAAAACAGTGAGCATTTTATACAAAACAGTGGCATCAAAATGGTGCTCTTGTCAAACCGAAACAGTGGCATATGCATCCTCAAAATAGTGGTAGATTCATTCCAAAACAGTGGCATTAAATGGGTGATCTTTTGAAACCGAAACAGTGACATTCTTAGCCTCAAAACAGTGGCACATTCATACATAAAAATGGCATATTTCATAAGCATAACCATGAAACTTTCATGCATACAAATCCTCATAAAATAGCTCCATCCTTATTCCTTTACCATACTCATTCAAGAATCCAACACAAATAGAACCAAGTAGACATCTCATGCACACATAGTTTCACACAATGTAAAAGGTCTAAGTTCTAGGCTTACCTCTTGTAGCACACACTTCTTGCTCACACACCACACCTTCTAGTTCTACCAACAACAAGTCCACACTTCCTAGGAGATGATCTGTGCGCATAAATGGTGAGGAGGACAATCTTGGACAGCTTCCAAGGGTGAGTACCAAGGCTGAACAGTGAGGGGGAAAAGAGGAGAAACTCACACTTCACTTGTGCCTTAGGCCACGGTTTGATGGTGAGGGAAGGAGAGAGTTGGCTTAGTCTTTCTTCCTCCTATGGTTCTTGCAATGTTCAGCTAGAGTGTGAGGGAGAGGGGAAGGAACTTGGCTGAATGTAAAATGAGGACAGCCCCCTCTCTTGTGCGCACAATTAAAGGGAGAAGGGAGGAGATTGCAATGATGAACATTATGGCAAAAATCTGGTTTCTTGCAAGAATGGGACTGCACACATGGTCAAAACAAGCAAGGGGTTGCTTCTAATATACACTATGCACATGCAAGGAGTGAGGAGAGGATTCAGATCTGAATAAGTGCTATCAAGTCAGAATTTTTAACACCAACAAGCAAGCTATGCGCACAAGGTGGAGTGGAAAGGAGGTGTCATCATGAGCACAGATTTGTGGCAGCCTAAACTCTGATTTGGAGCTGTCCTTGTGCGCATAAGATGAGGGAGATGCAGCCCAAAATCCTTCTTTGGTTGCATGTGGAGGCAAGGGACAGATTTGGCTCATGATGGACTGCCAAAAGCATGCAGAAATCTGCACATTTCAGCCTCATGATGGAAGGTGTAAGGTGGTTCTCCAAGTCAACACTCAAAGGCAGATTTTGTGTCATAGAAAAATCTGATGCAAGACCCCTCCATGTGCGCCTAAGATGAAGAAGAATGCAGCCCAAAATAATGCTAAGGAGTACATGTGTCTTCCATGCAATGAAGTTGAAATCAAATGGTGCACAAGCTAGGTGTGAGGTGGCGGTCATGAAGGGAAAATTGGCAGATTTTTCTAAGCCTTTTCTAGCCTCCTATGCGCATGAATGGGTGGTAAAAAGATTGCCATGTGAAGGTTCCTTGGTACACAAGACAACCTTGTTGGACAAGGCTTAGGGGAGGTAAAAGTGGTTACAATATTGGGCTGAATCAAGGTAGATCCAAAAGCCTCCTTGGGCCATCGGCCTACACAAGGAAAAACCCAATCAAGGCAAGTCCAAAGGTGACACACAAAGGGTCCCACAAGACAAGTCTAAAGGTGGCAAGTCCACACACACTAGCCCACTCTCCAAGTCCAATAAACACAAAAGCCTTCTAACACACACTCAAATTACTCATATGATTTTAATAAATTTCACATGCCTACATATGCACCCTCCTATGATTTAATTTAAATACTTACCTTAGTCTCATCCAAGGATAAGGATCAACAATTCGCAAGCCATCAAACCTAAACCATAAATCCGAATTCTACACATACATCTATAACATTTTAACACTTATGTATTTTACTAATTATGCGGGATGTTACAATTGTTATGTGCCTGTGTGGCACAAATGGAATTGGACCGGGTATTGTCGGCCAGTTAATCGGATTAGTAAGGTTGCTGAGAGAAATTATGGGCTATATATGTTAGGTAGCATGGCTTATGAAAAGAAATTGGTAAAGCAGAGAAAATGCGTAACTGCGATGTGTGTTCCGGCTGTTCACATGTGGTGGCACCAGATAATATTGAAATTGGGGAGAACTTGAAGACTCCCATTGGCCTTTGAAATGCTGGGCCATTGTGAAAAGAGGCTGAAAGCCAAAGAATTGTAATGCAAACATTCATTGACAAGCCCGCGCACCTGATGAAGCTACTTGGGGACGGGAGACTGAGATTCTTCGGCTGTATCCCGAGTTAGCATATGTGTATATTTGATTTTGCGGACAAAATTCCAAAAAGGTGGGGTGAATATAACACCTCCTAAATTTAAATGTGAATTTATACGATAAAATGTGGGTTAAAAAGGAAGGATTAGTGAAAATCCTAAAATTTGGGTGAAAATGTGTACCAAGGGCAAAATGGTAAATTGTCAGAAACGTAAAATGAGGCATGAAAAATGGAGTAGGAGAACTCAAATGCTAAAAATAATGCCGTAAATGGATTCAGGACGAAAAATTGAGTGAATAGGCAAGTTTTGAAAATTTTGATGAATAGTGATTTTTCCGGTGTAAAAATACTGCGGTATAATTGTACCGATAGGAGTGAAATTTTTATGAGTATTTTGAGGAAATAAAAATATGTCATGAACTAGAAAAATATGTAGGTTTTGAAAATATGATTGGAATTGGATGAGGGATTAAAGTTAAATCGCATGTGGGACCCGCTGAATCAAAACCCACCTACTTTCCCCTTTTCCCCCTCACGCTCTCTCTCTTTCTCTCTCTTTTCTCTTCTTCTTCTCTTCCTTTCTTGCGCAAAAACCATGGGAGGAAGGGCAAGAAACTTTCTTTCCCTTTTCCCACACTTTTGAGCCGCCAAATCAATAAAGTTCCAACACCAAAGTTGTTTGTAGTGAGGTTGTGAGCATATTACCCTTCTTAAGGGAGTCATAAAAGTGAATGTATAATGAGATCATTTTTCCACCCCATTGTGCGAATTTGTGGAGTTTTGGGGCCATTGGTGGTGCTTTGGCTTAGGAGGAGGCTTGATCGTCACTCCTAGGAACATTTGCAAGCTATTGGTGGTAAGAATTCTTGATTTCCTTTGAGTTTCATGAATATATAAAAATGGGTTTTTTGTTGAAGTTGTGAGGGATGATTTGTGTAGTTAGAGAGCTCAAATGGAAAATGTGCATTAGATGATTATGTCTTAGAATGATGTATTTGAGCTAGAAATGCAATAAAATTTATTGGTGAAAAATCCTCATAACTTAGGATTTTTGCATGATGCCTAAGATTTGTGAAAATTGAATTGTGAAATAAGTGGATTGATAAGTAATGGTATGATGTTTTAATATGATTATATGATGAGTATAAGTGTTGATTTGGATTGAATACCCCTAGATTGATGGGCATGAGTAATTCGACCTATTGATGTAATGGTGTTGTTGATCGTATAGGTTGCCTCTATTGGACGCTATGGAAGTGGATTAAGCTTGGAGCTTACGTATGGAGCATTGGCTCGGAGTTGAGGTAAACCTTTGGAACTTGGGTTTAGTCCCTTGTGTGCTCCACCACACCTAGTGGAAGGTTGTGGTTGGATTTTATGTCATTGGACATTGTGTGATTATGTATTTTCATGCATTATTGCTTGATTGTGTGACATGCTTGGAGCATGTTGTGTGTGAATTGTTTGATCTCTGGGCAGCAGATGTGTGTTGGTTTGGACTTTCGCTAGATAATCCCGCTGGGGATTCCAATCGGGTTTTGCCGTGGGACCGACTCTGGGAGCGGTGCCAGGATGATCCAAATGTTGGACTTCCGCTGGATATCCCGCTGGGGATTCTGGTCGGGTTTTGCCGTGGGGCCGACTCTGGGAGCGGTACCAGGATGATCCAAAATGTGGGACTTCCGCTGGATAGGGCTCATGAGGAGTTCCAGTTGGGTTTTGCCATGGAGTCGTCTCAACCATGGGAGAGGCACCAGGAAGATTCTGGGAGTTATACGATGGGGTCCTTGAACGTAATCCAGCTGTGGATGTTCTTGGATTGTGCCCAGTTGTCGTGATATTGTATGTCTTGCATGTCATACTTTTTTATATGTTGCACATTGAGTGAGCCATGGGGTGGAGTGACCCTCTAGTACCCTTAGTTTACTGAGATATATTTGTATATCTCACCCCGTGTTTGGGGACATCATTTCAGTGTAGGTTGAGCCTGGAGGAGTGGAGCATGAGGTGCATATGGAGCGCACAACGTGTTAGAGGATTCTGTTGGATACACCTAGCATAGTGTATCATATTTTGGACTTAGGTCATGGACATGTTGCATTTTGATAATTGTCATGTTTGGTATATTCATGAATATATGAAAGTCTTTCAAAAATTGATGTATAATTGTACCTTTGATGTATATGTATCTTATGTGTGAGCATGGGATCTGTCCATAGCCACCTATGATGTATTGGAAGCATGTAAATGTAATGTGAAGGGCTCTAAGCCTAATTCATGAATGAATTATTATGCTAGTTAACAAAAGCATGTAATGAAACCTTTGTGATTGAAACATAATGAATATCATATCTGTAAATGGACTGTGATGGGTTGTAAGTGCCCCAAGGCGTTGCTGGTCCTTGTGTGTGCCACCCATGTGATTTTACATAACCATATGTGTTTAGGTTATATTGAACAAGAATAGGGATTGTTGTAAAAACAAAGGGAATTCTGGCCAATTTTCGGGAAATTGGCATATTTTTAGCAAACTTTGGGAGAACGTATCTCCCTCCACTATGATCCAATAGGGATGAGCCACACACCATTTTGAAGATGGTGTTACCCTCTATGTTATGTCAAAAATTGAGATTAAACGGAGTTAGGAACTGGACTGTAGAAGGTCGGGAACACAGGCCCTTAGATTGCCCTGCATAGCTGCTTAAGCTGTGAAGACCTTAAACTTTCTGCCACTGGGCGCTAAAACGCCCAGTATGGGCGCTTTAGCGCCTTGGTACCTGTGAGAAATAATTGTTTTCTATCTGTGGGCGCTAAAACGTTCTACTCGGGCGTTTTAGCGCTCGTTGCCCGTTCAGCATACACATGAATTAGTAAAATGGCATAACTTGAGCTACAAAGCTCCAAATTGGGCGCGGTTTGAACCCACTCGTAGCTAACGAAGAAATATATAACATACTAAGAAATGAGAAGCATTTGATAGGTTTAAAATTTGTTGGAATAAATAAAATGGTTAAGACATTTAGTGATAAAAATGGAAAGAACGAGTTTTAGGCTTGTTGGTTTATGGGAACCACTTGGCAACCTCTAAACAAAAGAGTGTATGGTATTAGGCTTTGGTATTAATCATTCCGCATAAAGTGTTGGGTTATAATCACAGTTATTTTATTGGAGAAAATGATATTAAAAAGTAAAAATTTTACCCGTGTTTTATAAATGAACCGTTGTGATTGTAACTGCGCTTAATATCATATTTGGTGATAACACACCGGTTAACAACGGGGTGTTACATCAGGCAGAGATTAGATACTACAATCCACAAGAAAAGAAACTGGATGCAAGAACAATCAGTGGTTATTTCATTGGTTATCCAGAAAAAATCGAAAGGGTATAGATTTTACTGTCCTTATCATACTACAAGGATTATTGAATCTGGAAATGCAAGGTTTATTGAGAATGGTGAAGTTAGTGGGAGTGAAACACCACGTAAAGTGGATATTCATGAAGTGAGTATACAAGTTCCATTGACTTGTAGC
Source organism: Gastrolobium villosum (assembly GCA_032173675.1). NCBI lineage: Eukaryota > Viridiplantae > Streptophyta > Magnoliopsida > Fabales > Fabaceae > Gastrolobium > Gastrolobium villosum. The sequence goes on along the minus strand of JAVKPL010010532.1, from coordinate 27,614 downwards.
TCTAGCAATGTCATTGTTCCTCATGTTATTGAACCAATCAATAATAATGAAAGATGAATTAATGATCCCACTGCTCATGAAGAAATTATTATTGATGAACCAAATGAACTCATAGTTGAAGAACCACAACAAATAGCATTAAGAAAATCTCAAAGAGAAAGGAGACCTGTTATTTCCAATGCTTGTGTGGTATATCTACAAGAGTCTGAATCTGACATGGGTATTCAGGATGATTCAGTAATGTTTTCACAAGCCATGAATGGTGAAAATGAAGATAAGTGATTAGATGCTACGAAAGATGAGTTGAAATCTATGAAACATAACAGGGTTTGAGATCTTGTTAAGTTACTAGAAGGGTGCAAGAGAGTTGGTTGTAAATGGGTCTTTAAGACCAAAAGTGACTCTCATGGTAACTTAGAACGTTACAAGGCCAGACTAGTTGCAAAGGGATTCACTCAGAAAGATGGCATTGATTATAAAGAAAATTTTTCACCAGTTTCAAAGAAGGATTCTTTAAGAATCATTATGGCATTGGTGGCTCATTATGATCTAGAGTTACATCAAATGGATGTGAAAACTGCCTTTCTAAATGGAAATTTAGATGAAGTTGTGTACATGGACCAACCAATGGGATTCATAGAAAAGGATAAAGAGAACATGGTGTGCAAACTTAAGAAGTCAATATACGGACTTAAACAAGCTTCACGGCAATGGTATCTTAAGTTTAATTATACTGTTTTTTTCCTTTGGATTTAAAGAAAACATTGTTGATCGATGTATATATCTAAAGATCAGTGGGAGCGAGTTTATCTTATTGATTTTGTATGTTGATGATATTTTGCTTGCAACTAACGATCTTGGTCTTTTAACTGAGACTAAGAAGTTTCTCTCTAGTAATTTCGAAATGAAAGATATGGGTGAGGCAGCCTATGTGATAGGAACATAAATATTCCGTGATAGATCACAAGGACTGTTAGGTTTGTCTCAGAAAACATATATTAATAAAGTTCTAGAGAGATTCAGAATAAAAAAAAACTGCTCATCATCTCTAGTTCTAATTCAGAAAGGAGATAAATTTAGTCTCATGCAATGTCCTAAAAGTGAATTGGAACAAAAAGAAATGGAAGCAATTCCATATGCATAATAAGTTGGGAGTTTAATGTTGCAAGGAACTAAAGGTCACATGCTTACTTATAGAAGGTCTAACAACCTTGAAGTGATTGGATACACAGATTCAAATTTTGCAGGATGCCTAGAGACAAGAAAGTCTACATGTGGTTACCTGTATCTTTTAGCTGAAGGAGCTATATCATGAAAAAGTGCGAAGCATACTGTAATAGATGCGTCCACTATGAAAGTTGAATTTGTGGCATGCTTTGAAGCCGCGATTCAGGCTAAATGGCTACGAAACTTTATTTCAGGGCTTGGGTTAGTCGACAATATTGAAAATCCACTGAAAATTTATTGTGATAATTCCGTAGCAGTCTTCTTTTCTAAAAAATGACAAGTATTCCAAAGGTGCTAAACATATGGAATTAAAGCACTTTGCCGTTAAAGAAAAGGTTCAGAAACATAGTGTCTATAGAGCATATTAGCACCGATCTTATGTTAGCTGATCCCTTGAAGAAGGGACTACCGCCCAAGATATTTACTGGTCATGTATGTAAAATGGGCATTATGTCAGCTAGTGAATGATGAAAATTATAGTTATGCATTAAGTGTTGACACTCTGAGCTCATTGATGAATATATGTTTCTGTTATTGTCTTATTTTCAATTTATGTATGCATGCAAGTATATGTGGTGATATTGAAAATATTTATGGTCCGTTATGAAGAAATTATTGTTGGACATAATATACACTTCCTATTAAAATATTATCTTAGGAAGCAGAGTCAGTACATGGAAGGGACTATGCCGACTTGATAGCATACAACCGCCATGACTCATGTTGATTTTATTTCTAATAATGAATTATGATGACGTCAATGTATGGAACCTTTAGCCTAGTAAATACGCATTATAGTGAATGTTAATTAAATCATGAAGGGACACCTTATGACATGAGCCAAGTGGGAGAATGTAAAATTATTTGTGTCTCATGTGTAATGTGTGTCAATTGGTTTAATTAATAATAAAAGAGATTTTATGGTAATTGACGTTTCGCATTAATGGTAATTGACGTTTTGCATTATGGTAACGTTTCGCATTAAAGGTAATTGATGTTTTGACGTTTTGAATTATGAAACGTTTTGCATTAATGGTAATTGACGTTTTGAATTAATTGTAATTGACATTTTGCATTATGGTAACGTTTTGCATTAATGGTAATTGACGTTTCGCATTAATGGTAATTGACGTTTCGCATTAATGGGAAGTTACTGTGAGTTATTTGAAACTCCGTGACGAGTGACATGGTTCAGTTATATAAAAAAAATGGTGAGTCTCTGATTATGATTATCTCTCAGAATCCTCTCCTTCATGGTCTGCCCATAAAAGTTGTATCAGATCCCTGTCATAGACGATACAAGAAAAGTAGAGGGTAAAGACTCTGAGAAATGATCTTCCATCATCAAAGTTCTTCCGCACTAATAGAGAAAGGTACACTCTTTTGTGAGAATCATGATCTCTAAAGATCCTGTATCATGTTCTTGAATGTAGAATATTGAACATGAATTATTGAATTGCTGATGAATTACTTACATAGGAAACTATAGTATGTAACGTAATCCTAATCGTTAAAGAGTTATAGGTTATATTTAATTTGGTAGATGTAATCCTAATTGTTAAAGAGTTATAGGTTATATTTAATTTGGTAGATGTAATCCTAATCACTAGAGAGTCAATGGTTAGACTTAGCGTTATATGTTGATGTGATCTCGATGCTTAGGAAACTATAGTATGTTTTATATTAAATTTATTTGATGTGATTCAAATCTTCATGTAACGTAATCCTAATCGTTAAAGATTTATAGGTTATATCTAATTTGGTAGATGTACTCCTAATCGTTAAAGAGTTATAGGTTATATTTAATTTGGTAGATGTAATCCTAATCCTTAAGAAATGTTAGGATGTTTTCATATATTATATGTAACCCTTAGGGTATTTAAATAAAATTATTTTAACCTTTAGAAATTTATTGGATTAATTATTGGATTTTGGATTTACTCTAATAGATGTGAATATTTGAATTATGATATGATGATTGGATTTAGATTTTGCTCTTGAAATTCTGATTTCGAAAATTACGATATGATGATTGGATTTAGGTTTTACTCTTTGAATTTTGATTTAGAAAATTATGATATGATGATTGAATTTGGGTTTTACTCTTTGAATTTTGATTTGGAAAATTATGATATGATGATTGGATTTGGGTTTTACTATAGTAGATGTTGAATATGAATATTATGATATTCTTGGATAATGGATTTGGAAATTGTGATGCTATTGAAATATTGAATTTGGAAATTATGATGATATTGAAATATTGAATTTGGAAATTATACTATTGTAAACTACTTGAGGAAATTTTCCAATTATGAGAATTGTTGAAAGATTGAATTGATTGTATGTGATTGAATAAATTAATCACAGAACGCGCATTTTAATCGTTTAATTCCAGTGATTTACGTGATATAATGTCGATGATAAATCCATCAAAACCTTTCGACAAGCTGCATTTTGCGTATTTCTTTTTTGTTATTTTTATTTTCTTCGTATTGTGAAGAAGCAGAGAAAAGAAAAGAAAAGAAAAGCTAATGATTTGATGTGTGTTCAAAACCGATTGCAGTTAGAGAGAAACAAGTTACCACTGTGTTTGGAAAGTTATAAGGATGTTCGGTTCAACAAACCGTAAGTTTCACCTCCTTTTCTATTATATTGTCTGTTAACTTGCTTTCTTTCACGATTTATGATTAGGCTTATTGCATATTTGTTGAAGTATTGGGGTTATTATGGTTCCTTTTCACTGTCAAAATTGAATAATCTTTGTTAAATGGTGTTAGGAGTGATCATCATGTATTGGACAATGATTGTTTTTCATTTAGTGTTTTTTGTTATTGTTATTGTTAATATCAAAATATTAATGAATGGAAATTATTTTAACAGCTATTGGGTAGCCATGGACAAGCCCATTTGGCTCTCAGTTAGTGGTGATTGTAGTTATAACGCTTAGCAGTTATAGTTAGTTACGATAATAATTATTTTTATTAATTTTGTAACCATTAATATATTAGTAATATTTAAAATTTTACCTACAGTTTTTATAATCACAATAGATGTGAAGAAAACCTGTAATTAATGTTTCAGTTTATTTTTATAACCATTAATAATATTTAAAATTTTACATGCAGTTTTTATAATCGGAATAAATGTGATGACCGTTATTAATGTCTCGGTTTTAAAATTTTAGCTATAAATAGGAGTCAACCTAACCAAACCAAACCACTTTCCAATTCTCAGCATTTCTCGATTTCTCTCCTCCTCTACTTTCTCCCTTCTTACTTCAAATTTTATTTTCCTTTGGTTACCAACCATTTTTCTTCCACCAATCACTTTTCTTCTAAAAGGTAGCCAACACGGAGACCGGTTAATCCTAATTTCTAGGTGGTTGTAGATTTGTTGTGTATGAAACTTTTATTGGGTAATCCTAATTTCTAGGTGATTGTAGATTTGTTGTGTATGAAACTTTTATTGGGTAATCCTAATTTCTAGTTGGGGCATCAACTCAGCCAACATTTGGTTCAATGAAACCCAGCAGGATTATCAAATTATTTATAATTAAATAAAAAAGTACCTTTATCTCCCAATTGATAGTCATGGCTGATATGGACTCTAATTTTGTAGTCTGTCCAGAGGTACCAACAACTGAAGCAGATAGTGGTACCTCTGGACAAACTGCAAAATTGGAGTCCACATTAGCCATGCCTACTTACAAATATAAAATTCATGAGGAGTTAAGATGGGAGGACTATCAATTGGAAGATAAAGGTACTTTTTTATTTAATTATAAATAATTTGATAATCCTGCTGGGTTTCATTGCCGTATTGATGACCTTGACTTCTATTATATTTAATTGAGATTCTGGTGGACCACTTCCCTCTGCCCAATCAACTGATGGAACCCAGAAAAATATATAACTGATTGCATTAACAATGGAGGCATAGCCTCTTTTTACATACACTAATACAATATAAAATGCAGCAAATAAGCCAGAAAGCCTCAACTCCCCCTCAAACCAAATACCCAGGCTCAAGAGTTCCCTAAGGCTTTGTTTGGGAGTTCTTATTTGGAGGGGAGGGGAAGGAAAGGAGAGATTTTGGTGATACCTTCCCTTGTTTGGGAGTTTAAAAAAGGGAGGGGAGGGAATTAAAGATTTTCATAAACCCTCCAAAACCCTCATCTTTATTAAAATTGAAGTTCCCCCAACTTGGGGGTTTTAAGGGGTAAAACATTTTAAATTACTTAATTACCCTCATTTAAATAATTTTTAGAAGGAGAAATTAATTTTTAGAGGGAGAATATTTTTTATTAAAAATTACATTATTAGTTTTTTTGTTTAGAAATTTTAAATTTAGAGAGAGAAAATAATTTTTAGAAATTTTAAACTTAATTTAATTAGTAATGTATAATAATTATATTGATTTTTTTTAAAAAAAAGGATAAAATGGTAAAAATATCTCATTAATCCTCCATTTCCCTCCCATTCCATTTTTTTTTACTCCCAAACAAGGGAAGGGGTTACCCTCCAATTTCCTCCCCTTCCTTCCCCTCCCTTCCCCTTGGATCCCATTCCTTCCCTTTCCCTCCAAACTCCCAAACAAAGCCTAAGGCTTGGTTTGGGAGTTCTTATTTGGAGGGGAGGGGATGGAAAGGAGAGATTTTGGTGATACCTTCCCTTGTTTGGGAGTTTAAAAAAGGGAGGGGAGGGAATTAAAGATTTTCATAAACCCTCCAAAATCCTCATCTTTATTAAAATTGAAGTTCCCCAACTTGGGGGGTTTTAAGGGGTAAAACATTTTAAATTACTTAATTACCCTCATTTAAATAATTTTTAGAAGGAGAAATTAATTTTTAGAGGGAGAATATTTTTTATTAAAAATTACATTATTAGTTTTTTTTTTAGAAATTTTAAATTTAGAGAGAGGAAATAATTTTTAGAAATTTTAAACTTAATTTAATTAGTAATGTATAATAATTATATTTTTTAAAAAAAGGATAAAATGGTAAAAATATCTCATTAATCCTCCATTTCCCTCCATTCCATTTTTTTTACTCCCAAACAAGGGAAAGGGTTACCCTCCAATTTCCTCCCCTTCCCTCCCCTCCCTTCCCCTTGGATCCCATTCCTTCCCTTCCCCTCCTAACTCCCAAACAAAGCCTAAAGGTCTCTCAGATTCCCACTAACCAATTTTGAATACCCGACTAATGAAAACCCCACCCCCAAATCACTTTATATAACATCTCTCTCCTCCTAACTAACTACTATGGACTCTTTTGCATTGTTAGACTTGAGCCCACTTGTCAAAAGCCATTAAAATTCTGACTACTTTGTGGTATATCTATTTTCAAGACATAAGAGACTTTTGTATCTTAATGCCTTTCACAAAAGTTCCAACTAACATAAAGATGATAAGGACTACAGTCATCCAAAAGTATCAAAATATAATCAGTACAGTCATCCATTTAAGCAAACAGCAACAGAGATAGTCCAGGCATCAGCATTCAACAGCAAAATATCACTTCTTCAGGTGCTTTTACGTCCTCCTGCCATTTTGGAAAATAGCAGCCCCGAAGGGGTGAGAATAATCCCAGTAGTGTGGCAATAAAACCAGTAATATAACAATATTAACTAGGCACAAAATCATAAACAGTCACTTCAACATATCCTTGTTCCTTTTTATTTAATCATATTCATATATTGCGTATATAACGCCTTTCCTTTGCGCTTTTAGCACCGTCGTGCGCGCACTTCACAGTGGAATCAAATATCCCTTGGCACCTGAGCTCCATGTGGATTCCATCTGTGGGCCTATGCGGACTGATGCCAAGTGTCCCATACCCCGGTACCTTGGGGATGCCTATATGATGCTTGCTCAAACACATGGTCCTGTACATAACTATTCTAGAACAAGGCCTATATGATCATGATATATGCATGTCATGCTATGCTGTCACACACAAAGCGTAAAAATGCGGTATGATGTAAGGTGTATGCATATATATCTTTCATATGCGTTATGCTGCCACATAACGTCTTTACCTCATAATCATATAGCCCTCAGGCACATTTTAGGCAGTTTCCTTTCATCATAATGGAACATAATATTTTTACGGCATATGGAGCATCATGTCACAATTTTATACCAGTAGTCAATAGTCACATTAGACTTCATCGCCTGACACTTACCTTAGCTTTCTTTAAATATTACCAACGGCAGCGAAGTATTCTCACTTCTTAAGCGCACCTAAATCAATTAAAGCTAATCATTTACAGTGGCTATTTACAGCAGAACAGAGAGCATACAGCAGTGGCTTACAGCAGCCAAAACAGTGAGTATTTACAGCAGCAAAACAGTGAGCATACAGCAGCAAAACAGTGAGCATACAGCAGCAAAACAGTGAGCATACAGCAGTGTTTACAGCAGCCAAAACAGTGGACATACAGCAGCAAAACAGTGAGCATACAGCAGCAAAACAGTGAGCATACAGCAGCAAAACAGTGAGCATACAGCAGTGTTTACAGCAGCCAAAACAGTGGACGTTTTAAACTTTTCCAAAACAGAAGCAGTGGCGTTTTTAAAACAGAAACAGTGGCATTTTTAAAACAGAAACAGTGGCACTTTGAACTTCCAAAACAGTGGCATTTTATACATACAAACAGTGGCATAGTAGGACTAAAACAGTGGCATTTTATGCATAAAACAGTGGCATTTGTGTACATAAAACAGTGGCATTTGTGTACATAAAACAGTGGCATTTGTGTACATAAAACAGTGGCGTTTGTGTACATAAAACAGTGGCACATTATGCATAAAACAGTGGCATATGATGACTTAAAACAGTGACCTTTTATGCATAAAAACAGTGGCATTTTAAGCATGAAAACAGTGGCATTACATGGCTAAAACAGTGGCATTTTAAGCATGGAAACAGTGGCATTACATGGCTAAAACAGTGGCATTTTAAGCATGGAAACAGTGGCATTTTATGAGTAAAAACAGTGGTAATTCATGCATGAAAACAGTGGCTTAAGAGCACTAAAACAGTGACATACATGTGCAGAAACAGTGGCTTTTAGGTGCAGAAACAGTGGCTTCTTTTGTGCAGAAACAGTGGCTTTTATTGTGCAGAAACAGTGGCTTATATTGTGCAGAAACAGTGGCTTATATTGTGCAGAAACAGTGGCTTATAATGGTGATATTGATGAACCGAAACAGTGGCATACATCTTCAAAACAGTGGCATTTTAATGTGATTTTGAGGAACCGAAACAGTGGCTTTTATCTACCAAAACAGTGGCACATACATAAGGAAACAGTGGCACATTTCTCTTTAAAACAGTGGCATATCCATACAAGAATTAGTGGCCTAAGCTCAAACATAACCATAGGATTTTTATGCATACAATCCATCATGAAATGACTCCATACTTATACTTTTATCATGCTCAACCAAGGATCCAAAGCAACACATATATAAGGAGACATTCAAGCATACATACATGGCTATACAAAGAAAAGTTCAAAGTTCAAAGCCTACCTCTTGTAGCACACACTCCTTCTAGCTTCACTTCACACCAAGTCCACACTTCCTAAGAGGTCCTATGCGCAAGCAAGGTGATGATGAGCAAGCTTGGACAGTTTCAAGGTTGAGGAACAAGGCTAGCACTAGCTTGGTGTATGGTTGAGGTGAGGGAAGGAAGGAGTTGTCTTAAGCAAGGTCTTCTAGCTCCAAGGAGGCTTGTAGGTTCGGTTATGGGAGTGAGGGAGTGAGGAGAAGAGAAGTTGGAGAGGAGTTGGCTGCACTTGCACATGAAGGCAGCCCCCTCTCCATGCGCACATATATAGAAAGTGAGGGGAAAAAGGCTATGATTAACTATCATGAAATATTCAGATTTTTAAGAGATGATGGGGCTGCATAAAAGGCTGAAACAAGCAAGGTTTTGGCTTCTAAATTACTCTACTTACATGCAAAAGGGTGAGGGGATTTGTTCAGATTTAAGGGCTGTCCAAAGTCAGAATATTTTCTACATCATTGACCAAGGTATGCGCAAAGATGGAGTGGAAAGGAAGTGTCATGTGCACATGTAAGAGCTTAGCTAAGTCAACAAGGAACTAACCATATGGCAGCCCAAAAATCTGCACTTGTGCAGTCCTTGGTGCGCAAATGATGAGGGGGAAAAGGTGCATCATGAGTGTAGATTTGTGGCAGTCCAAACACTCATATTGGGGCTGTCCTTGTGCAGAAAATTTCTGCATAAAAAGCCAAGCCATGCGCACAATGATGAGAGGTGAGGGAGGTTCACTAAGTCCACAAGCTAGAGGGCTTTGTGGCAGCCAAGGATTCAGATTTATGGAGCTGCCCTCTGCACAAAAATGATGGGAATGCAGTCTCATGATGCATGTGGAAGGAGGAAGAGATTTGACTCATGAAGGGCTGCAAAAGCTTACCAAAAAATCTGCACAATGCAGTCTCATGATGGGGAGTGAAAGTGGTTATCCAAGTCAACAAGTTATGCAGTCTTGTGTCATAAAAAAATCTGCATTCAGCCCCTCCCATGTGCGCCCAAAAGGATGAGTATGCAGCCTAAGAACATGCTAAATTGCACATGTGTCCACCATGCAATAAACTTAAAATCAAGTTATGCATAATCAAGGTGAGGTGGCGGTTTAATCAAGGGAAAAATGGCAGATTTGCAAGGTCCTAATTACTCTCCTATGTGCGCAAAAATGAGGGAAAAACATTAAGCCAAGTGGTTGTTCCTTGATGCACAAGACACCCTAAATGGGCAAGGCTTAGGGAAAGTAAGGGTGGACACAACCTTGGGCTGAATTAGCTTGATCCAAGAGCCATACTTGGGCCATTGGCCACACACACAAAAGGATCCATTCACACAAGTCCAAAAGCAACAAGTCCACACACACACTAGCCCACATCCAAACACTAATGCCTTCTAACACATACTCACATCACATAAATTCATATGCCTACATATACACCCTCCTATGATTTAATTTAATTAATTACCTTAGTCTTATCCAAGGAATAAAATCAAACAATTCTCAAGCCATAACACATAACACATAAACCATACATCCGAATTCTACACATGTACATATAGCATATAGTACTTAGGTATTCTACTAATTATGCGGGATGTTACACTCTCCCCACCAAATAGGAATTTTGTCCGCAAAATTAAACTTACTTAAGAGCTAAACAGTTCTGGATAGCGTTTCTGAACGTCGTCCTCGCGTTCCCAAGTGGCTTCAGCTGCCGATCTGTTGTTCCACAATACTTTCACCAACGGAATCTCTTTAGAACGGAGTCGCTTGACGGATCTTTCAAGAATTTGGAATGGTTGCACTTGATAAGTCAGATTTTCCTTGAGTTCCACTTCTTCTGGCTGTAATACGTGAGATGGATCAGAGAGATACCTCCGTAGCTGCGACACATGAAATACATTGTGAATTCCTGACAGATTGGGTGGTAAAGCCAACCGGTATGCAGACTCTCCAATCCGGTCCATAATCAGATACGGGCCTAAGTACCGTGGACTTAACTTCTTAACTCCCATTCTCCTTCCGAGTCCCGATGTAGGAGTGATTCTTAAGAACACATGGTCTCCGACTTCGAAAGATAGAGGCTTATGACGCTTGTCGTAGTAACTCTTCTGTCTGGCCTGAGCCCTCTGCATATTCTCCCGAATCTTCTTTACTTGCTCGGATGTTTCTTGAATTAGATCAGGTCCTAACATACTTCGCTCACCCACTTCAGTCCAACATAAAGGGGATCTGCATCTTCTCCCATACAAAGCTTCATACGGTGCCATTTGAATGCTGGAGTGGTAACTGTTGTTGTAAGCGAACTCAATTAAAGAAAGATAGCTATCCCAGCTGCCTCCTAACTCCAAAACACACGCTCGCAACATGTCCTCTAAGGCTTGAATGGTGCGTTCCGTCTGGCCATCGGTCTGCGGATGATAAGCAGTACTCAACCTCAGTTGGGTCCCTAATGCTCTTTGAAAGGATTCCCAAAATTTAGATGTAAACTTGGGATCACGATCACTGACAATACTAGTAGGAACTCCGTGCAGCTTCACAATCTCCTGCAAATAGATTCTGGCAAGCCTCTCTGTATCAAAGGTGGTTCTAACACGCAAGAAATGAGCTGACTTCGTTAAACGATCGACAATCACCCAGATAGAATCATATCCTTCCCGCGTCCGAGGAAGTCCAACTACAAAGTCCATCGAAATGCTGTCCCACTTCCATTCGGGGATCTCCAAAGGTTGCAGGAGTCCCGAAGGTTTCTGATGTTCGTACTTCACCTTCTGACAAGTTAAGCACCGAGACACATACTCCGCAATATCCCGCTTCATACCCGGCCACCAAAACGAGGTCTTCAAATCATGATACATCTTCGTGGATCCAGGATGTACTGCGTACTTACCCTTGTGAGCCTCCTGTAAAACTTCTTGCTTCAACACTTCATTCGGCACAACCAGCCGTCCTTGAAATCTCCAAACATCAAACTCATCCTTTACAACATCTTGGTTACCAACCAAATCACGGACTAACTCTTCATCTTTCTGAGCCTCCTTAATTCTACTGATCAATTCATTCTCCACCTTTATATTTCCCAATCTTATGCTGTTCCCTCTCTCGTCTACCGATAAGTTCAAGTCTCGAAAGGCCTCAAACAACTTCAATTCTTCCATCATCAGAGTTGCAGTGTGTAGAGTCTTCCTGCTCAGGGCGTCAGCTACCACGTTCGCCTTTCCGGGGTGGTATTTCAGTTCAAAATCGTAGTCCTTCAGAAATTCCATCCACCGACGTTGCCGCATATTCAGCTCCTTCTGGTCGAACAAGTACTTCAAACTCTTATGATCGCTGAACACGTCGAACTGCGAACCATACAAGTGGTGCCTCCAGATTTTAAGTGCGAACACTATAGCTGCTAACTCCAAGTCGTGCGTAGGATAATTTTCTTCGTGAGGCTTCAGTTGTCGAGATGCGTAAGCTACTGCCATACGGTCCTGCATCAACACGCATCCAAGTCCTTTCAGCGACGCATCGCAATATACTTCGAACTTTCGGGTAGGATCCGGAATCGTGAGTACGGGAGCACTCGTCAATCTGCTCTTTAGCTCCAGGAAACATTCTTCACAGGCTTCAGTCCACTCAAAAGGCTTGTCCTTCCGAGTGAGACGGGTAAGGGGTTGTACTATCTGAGAGAAATTCTGGATGAACCTTCGATAATATCCGGCCAGACCTAAGAAACTTCGTACTTCGGTGACAGTCTTGGGTCGTTCCCAATTCATGACAGCTTCAACTTTGCTGGGATCCACCGCGATACCTTCTGATGAAATGACATGGCCCAGAAACTGGACCTCTTTAAGCCAAAACTCGCACTTCGACCATTTTGCGTACAACTGCTTCTCCTTCAAGACTTGCAAGACAATCCGCAGATGTTCAGCGTGCAGCTCTTCATTAGCCGAGTAAATCAGGATGTCGTCGATAAACACAATTACGAACTGATCAAGAAACGGGTGGAAGATGCGGTTCATGTAGTCCATGAATACCGCTGGAGCATTCGTAAGTCCGAATGGGATCACCTGATATTCATAGTGCCCATAACGAGTCCTAAAAGCGGTTTTCGGAATATCCTCCGGTTTGACCCGGATCTGATGGTATCCCGATCGTAAGTCGATCTTGGAAAAGACTCTGGCTCCTCTCAGCTGGTCCATCAAATCGTCGATCCTCGGTAGCGGATACTTATTCTTTACCGTGACTTTGTTCAGCTGGCGGTAGTCTACACACAGACGTAAGCTTCCATCCTTCTTCTTAATCAAGATAGCTGGAGCACCCCATGGAGAAGTACTCGGTCTGATGAATTCCTTCGCCAAAAGCTCTTCTATCTGCTTCTTTAACTCGCGCAGTTCCAAAGGTGCCATACGATACGGGGCAATAGAGATTGGTCCGACTCCAGGAACAAGTTCGATCGAAAATTCTATTTCCCTATGAGGAGGCAATCGAGGTATTTCATCCGGGAATACCTCCTCGAATTCTCTAACTACCGGTACATTCTGAATTTGATTGTCAATCGAGGTCTCAGCCTCGATCGACAAAAGATACCCTGCTGCTCCCTTGCGGAGCTCTTTCCTAACTTGCAATAAGGAAATGAGGGAGAAAGGTTGAAAATTACCATCCTTTGCAGGAACAATGACTTTCCCCGCTCGACAATCCAAGGTTATCCCGTTTTCCGTCAACCAGTCCATACCGATAATCACATCGAAGTTGAATACCGGCAGGACCACCAAATTAACTGAATACGTGTTCCCTTCGTACTGCAAGGTAACACCTTTGCAGATCTCTGAGGCTGTGCACGATCCTCCGGTAGGTGTGCTGATGTGTAACTCATGAGGTAACGGGGTTGGGGTGATGCCTATTCTCAAGGCAGTATGCTTTGCCATAAAAGAGCCAGACGCTCCAGAATCAAAGATAACAGAAATTGGATGACCATTCAAAGTGACATTACCTTTGATCAGGTTGGGAAACTTCTGCGCTTCATTTGCATCCAAGGTGAACACTCGAGCTTGCGGAGGCTGTTGGTCAGCGTTCTGGGGGCACTTGTAAGCGAAATGACCTTGCTGGCCACATCTGAAACATGCATCGTTGCCCTTGCGACAAACTCCAGAGTGGTTCTTTCCACATGTAGCACAAACAATCGCGCCCTGTCGTCCAGTCGATGATTGACCCACCGTAAAGTTTCTCTTAAAGTTTCCGGGTCGCGCCTGCAATGGCGTACCTCTGCCTCGACCCCTTCCAGGTGCCGTCCTGAAGAATCTGCCTGCTCGGTTTCCTCCGTGGAATTGTGTTGGTGGCTTGTTCAAGTTCTTGGCCTCATTAATAATTCCTTCGGCCTGACGACTCTGGTTGATGAGTTCTGGAAGTGTACGATTAGCCGTTGTCAAGATGAGCTTGCGAATTTCCGGATGTAATCCGCTCTCGAACTTCTCTACCTGCCATTCTTCATCATAGATGTTCCGATCGAAGTTGGCGTACTCGATCAGCTGCCCGAACTTTGCGATATACTCGTTAACCGTCATGTTATCCTGCCTGAGAGACAGCAGTTCAGTGTGTTTCATCCTCCTTATTGCCTTAGGAAAATACTTGTCCAAAAATACTTGTCTGAACACAGCCCATGTTAGTTCCACGTCCTGAGCTCTCAGCAGAGCCCTTGCACCAGTCCACCACGTTAAGGCTTCTCCCATCAGCTGGTACGACGCGTAATCAGTCTTCTGCGCTTCCGGGCATGCCATTCGTTCGAAAATATGCTCAATCATCTGCAGCCACTTTGCTGCAGCCTCGGGGTTGTCTTCACCCTCAAAAGTAGGTGGTTGGAAATTGCGGAAGTCTTTCAACCTCCGACGGGCAATTTCTTCTGCATTCTCATGCAGTGGGGGTTGGTTCGGATTCTGTTGTCTATGGTCGCGCCACTCTTGGCTCATATTCTGGATGAACGTTGCCAGTCCTCCAATAGTGGTGATAAGATCTTCTTCCGCATCGCCAGTCCTTCCCCGAGTTGAACCTCGACCACCTGCCATGATTCTGCACTCACAATATCAGGAAATGAGTTGATCAGGCTCACCGCAAGTTATCCATGGCAGCAGTCTCAAGTAGGTACTCGAGTTCAATTCGGACAAGTTAGCTATGCATCCGTGTCTTATCACAGAACAGTCATAACAATCTAACTACCCTAGCTAACATATACTTGAGCTATAGCACATTTAGACAGTCAATCAGCAGATAAGCACAATCAACAATCAATTTCAATCAAACACAAGCAAATCCATGGACCAAACTGCTCTGATACCAATTAGTGTAACGCCCTCCCTTGTATGCATCCAAGAGAGTCGTTTGCTAAGCGGAATTAGAGTCGTTAACGTCACATGAGCTAATAAAGCAGTATACAAATCCGTATAAAATTTTTCAACACTTAAATTCCTTTCAATAAGGTTTTCCAAAATAGTCATTGTTCACAAAAGTTCCAACTAACATAAAGATGATAAGGACTACAGTCATCCAAAAGTATCAAAATATAATCAGTACAGTCATCCATTTAAGCAAACAGCAACAGAGATAGTCCAGGCATCAGCATTCAACAGCAAAATATCACTTCTTCAGGTGCTTTTACGTCCTCCTGCCATTTTGGAAAATAGCAGCCCCGAAGGGGTGAGAATAATCCCAGTAGTGTGGCAATAAAACCAGTAATATAACAATATTAACTAGGCACAAAATCATAAACAGTCACTTCAACATATCCTTGTTCCTTTTTATTTAATCATATTCATATATTGCGTATATAACGCCTTTCCTTTGCGCTTTTAGCACCGTCGTGCGCGCACTTCACAGTGGAATCAAATATCCCTTGGCACCTGAGCTCCATGTGGATTCCATCTGTGGGCCTATGCGGACTGATGCCAAGTGTCCCATACCCCGGTACCTTGGGGATGCCTATATGATGCTTGCTCAAACACATGGTCCTGTACATAACTATTCTAGAACAAGGCCTATATGATCATGATATATGCATGTCATGCTATGCTGTCACACACAAAGCGTAAAAATGCGGTATGATGTAAGGTGTATGCATATATATCTTTCATATGCGTTATGCTGCCACATAACGTCTTTACCTCATAATCATATAGCCCTCAGGCACATTTTAGGCAGTTTCCTTTCATCATAATGGAACATAATATTTTTACGGCATATGGAGCATCATGTCACAATTTTATACCAGTAGTCAATAGTCACATTAGACTTCATCGCCTGACACTTACCTTAGCTTTCTTTAAATATTACCAACGGCAGCGAAGTATTCTCACTTCTTAAGCGCACCTAAATCAATTAAAGCTAATCATTTACAGTGGCTATTTACAGCAGAACAGAGAGCATACAGCAGTGGCTTACAGCAGCCAAAACAGTGAGTATTTACAGCAGCAAAACAGTGAGCATACAGCAGCAAAACAGTGAGCATACAGCAGTGTTTACAGCAGCCAAAACAGTGGACATACAGCAGCAAAACAGTGAGCATACAGCAGCAAAACAGTGAGCATACAGCAGTGTTTACAGCAGCCAAAACAGTGGACGTTTTAAACTTTTCCAAAACAGAAGCAGTGGCGTTTTTAAAACAGAAACAGTGGCATTTTTAAAACAGAAACAGTGGCACTTTGAACTTCCAAAACAGTGGCATTTTATACATACAAACAGTGGCATAGTAGGACTAAAACAGTGGCATTTTATGCATAAAACAGTGGCATTTGTGTACATAAAACAGTGGCATTTGTGTACATAAAACAGTGGCATTTGTGTACATAAAACAGTGGCGTTTGTGTACATAAAACAGTGGCACATTATGCATAAAACAGTGGCATATGATGACTTAAAACAGTGACCTTTTATGCATAAAAACAGTGGCATTTTAAGCATGAAAACAGTGGCATTACATGGCTAAAACAGTGGCATTTTAAGCATGGAAACAGTGGCATTACATGGCTAAAACAGTGGCATTTTAAGCATGGAAACAGTGGCATTTTATGAGTAAAAACAGTGGTAATTCATGCATGAAAACAGTGGCTTAAGAGCACTAAAACAGTGACATACATGTGCAGAAACAGTGGCTTTTAGGTGCAGAAACAGTGGCTTCTTTTGTGCAGAAACAGTGGCTTTTATTGTGCAGAAACAGTGGCTTATATTGTGCAGAAACAGTGGCTTATATTGTGCAGAAACAGTGGCTTATAATGGTGATATTGATGAACCGAAACAGTGGCATACATCTTCAAAACAGTGGCATTTTAATGTGATTTTGAGGAACCGAAACAGTGGCTTTTATCTACCAAAACAGTGGCACATACATAAGGAAACAGTGGCACATTTCTCTTTAAAACAGTGGCATATCCATACAAGAATTAGTGGCCTAAGCTCAAACATAACCATAGGATTTTTATGCATACAATCCATCATGAAATGACTCCATACTTATACTTTTATCATGCTCAACCAAGGATCCAAAGCAACACATATATAAGGAGACATTCAAGCATACATACATGGCTATACAAAGAAAAGTTCAAAGTTCAAAGCCTACCTCTTGTAGCACACACTCCTTCTAGCTTCACTTCACACCAAGTCCACACTTCCTAAGAGGTCCTATGCGCAAGCAAGGTGATGATGAGCAAGCTTGGACAGTTTCAAGGTTGAGGAACAAGGCTAGCACTAGCTTGGTGTATGGTTGAGGTGAGGGAAGGAAGGAGTTGTCTTAAGCAAGGTCTTCTAGCTCCAAGGAGGCTTGTAGGTTCGGTTATGGGAGTGAGGAGAAGAGAAGTTGGAGAGGAGTTGGCTGCACTTGCACATGAAGGCAGCCCCCTCTCCATGCGCACATATATAGAAAGTGAGGGGAAAAAGGCTATGATTAACTATCATGAAATATTCAGATTTTTAAGAGATGATGGGGCTGCATAAAAGGCTGAAACAAGCAAGGTTTTGGCTTCTAAATTACTCTACTTACATGCAAAAGGGTGAGGGGATTTGTTCAGATTTAAGGGCTGTCCAAAGTCAGAATATTTTCTACATCATTGACCAAGGTATGCGCAAAGATGGAGTGGAAAGGAAGTGTCATGTGCACATGTAAGAGCTTAGCTAAGTCAACAAGGAAACTAACCATATGGCAGCCCAAAAATCTGCACTTGTGCAGTCCTTGGTGCGCAAATGATGAGGGGAAAAAGGTGCATCATGAGTGTAGATTTGTGGCAGTCCAAACACTCATATTGGGGCTGTCCTTGTGCAGAAAATTTCTGCATAAAAAGCCAAGCCATGCGCACAATGATGAGAGGTGAGGGAGGTTCACTAAGTCCACAAGCTAGAGGGCTTTGTGGCAGCCAAGGATTCAGATTTATGGAGCTGCCCTCTGCACAAAAATGATGGGAATGCAGTCTCATGATGCATGTGGAAGGAGGAAGAGATTTGACTCATGAAGGGCTGCAAAAGCTTACCAAAAAATCTGCACAATGCAGTCTCATGATGGGGAGTGAAAGTGGTTATCCAAGTCAACAAGTTATGCAGTCTTGTGTCATAAAAAAATCTGCATTCAGCCCCTCCCATGTGCGCCCAAAAGGATGAGTATGCAGCCTAAGAACATGCTAAATTGCACATGTGTCCACCATGCAATAAACTTAAAATCAAGTTATGCATAATCAAGGTGAGGTGGCGGTTTAATCAAGGGAAAAATGGCAGATTTGCAAGGTCCTAATTACTCTCCTATGTGCGCAAAAATGAGGGAAAAACATTAAGCCAAGTGGTTGTTCCTTGATGCACAAGACACCCTAAATGGGCAAGGCTTAGGGAAAGTAAGGGTGGACACAACCTTGGGCTGAATTAGCTTGATCCAAGAGCCATACTTGGGCCATTGGCCACACACACAAAAGGATCCATTCACACAAGTCCAAAAGCAACAAGTCCACACACACACTAGCCCACATCCAAACACTAATGCCTTCTAACACATACTCACATCACATAAATTCATATGCCTACATATACACCCTCCTATGATTTAATTTAATTAATTACCTTAGTCTTATCCAAGGAATAAAATCAAACAATTCTCAAGCCATAACACATAACACATAAACCATACATCCGAATTCTACACATGTACATATAGCATATAGTACTTAGGTATTCTACTAATTATGCGGGATGTTACACCTTTTTTGTTATTAAAAGTTATTTTTACATATTTTCTCATGCAGGATCCCAGATTCCAACACCGACTTTTGGAAATCCTGATATGGGACAGTCAGGTTTTGGAGTTCAACGGGGTGGAAGTAGAGTTGCTAGTTACACACCAACAACTGAAGCAGATAGTGGTACTTCTGGACAGACTTCAAAATTGGAGTCCATATCAGCCATGCCTACTTACACAGATAAAATTCATGAGGAGCTAAGATGGGAGGACTATCAATTGGGAGATAAAGGTACTTTTTTATTTAATTATAAATAATTTGATAACCCTGCTGGGTTTCATTGCAGTGTTGATGACCTTGACTTCTATTATATTTAATTGAAATTCTGGTGGACCACTTCCCTCTGCCCAGTCAACTGATGGAACCTAGAAAAATATATGACTGATTGCATTAATAATGGAGGCATAGCCTCTTTTTACATACACTAATACAATATAAAATTAAGCAAATAAACCAGAAATCCTCAACTCCCCCTCAAACCAAATAACCAGGCTCAAAAGTTCCCTAGAGGTCTCTCAAATTCCTACTAACCAATTCTGAATACCTGAATAATGAAAACCCCACCCCCAAATCACTTTATATGACAACATCTCTCTCCTCTAACTAACTTCTATGGACTCTTTTCCATTGCTAGACTTGGGCCCAATTGTCAAAAGCCATTAAAATTTTGACTACTTTGTGGTATATCTATTTTCAAGACATAAGGGTCTTCTGTATGGTAATGCCTTAATTTTGTTAAAAGTTATTTTTACATGTTTTCTCATGCAGGATCTCGGATTCCAACACCGACTTTTGGAAATCCTGGTATGGGACAGTCAAGTTTTGGAGTTCAAAGGGGTGGAAGTAGAGTTGCTAGTTACACACCAACAACTGAAGCAGATAGTGGTACCTCTGGACAGACTGCAAAATTGGAGTCCATATCAGCCATGCCTACTTACAAAGATAAAATTCATGAGGAGCTAAGATGGGAGGACTATCAATTGGGATATAAAGGTACTTTTTTATTTAATTATAAATAATTTGATAATCCTGTTGGGTTTCATTGCATTGTTAATGACCTTTACTTCTATTATATTTAATTGAAATTCTGGTGGACCACTTCCCTCTGCCCAGTCAACTGATGGAACCCAGAAAAATATATGACTGATTGCATTAACAATGGAGGCATAGCCTCTTTTTACATATACTAATACAGTATAAAATGCAGCAAATAAACCAGAAAGCCTCAACTCCCCCTCAAACCAATTACCCAGGCTCAAGAGTTCCCTAGAGGTCTCTCAAATTCCCACTAACAAATTCTGAATACCTGAATAATGAAAACCCCACCCCCAAATCACTCTATATAACAACCCCTCTCTCCTCTAACTAACTACTATGGACTCTTTTGCTTTGCTAGACTTGTGCCCACTTGTCAAAAGCCATTAAAAATTTGACTACTTTGTGGTCTATCTATTTTCAAGACATAAGTGACTTCTATATCTTAATGCCTTTTTTGTTATTAAAAGTTATTTTTACATATTTTCTCATGCAGGATCCCAGATTCCTACACCGACTTTTGGAAATCCTGGTATGGGACAGTCAGGTTTTGGAGTTAAACGCGGTGGAAGTAGAGTTGCTAAATACACACTAACAACTGAAGCAGATAGTGGTACCTCTGGACATACTGCAAAATTTGAGTCCATATCAGCCATGCCTACTTACAAAGATAAAATTCATGAGGAGCTAAGATGGGAGGACTATCAATTGGGAGATAAAGGTACTTTTTATTTAATTATAAATAATTTGATAATCCTGCTGGGTTTCTTTGCAGTGTTGATGACCTTGACTTCTATTATATATAATTGAAATTCTGGTGGACCACTTCCCTCTGCCCAGTCAACTGATGGAACCCAGAAAAATATATAACTGATTGCATTAACAATAGAGGCATAGCCTCTTTTTACATACACTAATAAAATATAAAATGCAACAAATTAACCAGAAAGCCTCAACTTCCCCTCAAACCAAATACCCAGGCTCAAGAGTTCCCTAGAGGTCTCTCAAATTCCCTCTAACAAATTCTGAATACCGGAATAATAAAAACCCCACCCCCAAATCACTTTATATAACAACATCTCTCTCCTCTAACTAACTACTATGGACTCTTTTGCATTGCTAGAATTGGGCCCACTTGTCAAAAGCCATTAAAATTCTGACTACTTTGTGGTATATCTATTTTCAAGACATACGGGACTTCTTTATCTTAATGCCTTTTTTGTTATTAAAAGTTATTTTTACATATTATCTCATGCAGGATCCCAGATTCCAACTCTGACTTTTGGAAATCCTGGTATGGGACAGTCAGGTTTTGGAGTTCAATGGGGTGGAAGTAGAGTTGCTAGTTACACACCAACAACTGAAGCAGACAGTGGTACCTCTGGACAGACTGCAAAATTAGAGTCCATATCAGCCATGCCTGCTTACAAAGATAAAATTCATGAGGAGCTAAGATGGGAGGCCTATCAATTGGGAGATAAAGGTACTTTTTATTTAATTATAAATAATTTGATAATCCTGTTGGGTTTCATTGCAGTGTTGATGACCTTGACTTCTATTATATTTAATTGAAATTCGGGTGGACCACTTCGCTCTGCCCAGTCAACTGATGGAACCCAGAAAATTATATGACTGATTGCATTAACAATGGAGGCATAGCCTTTTTTTACATACACTAATACAATATAAAATGCAGCAAATAAACCAAAAAGCCTTAACTCCCCCTCAAACCAAATACCCAGGCTCAAGAGTTCCCTATAGGTCTCTCAAATTCCCACTAACCAATTCTGAATACTTAAATAATGAAAACCCCACCCCCAAATCACTTTATATAACAACATCTCTCTCCTCTAACTTACTACTATGGACTCTTTTGAATTGCTAGACTTGGGCCGACTTGTCAAAAGCCTTTAAAATTTTGACTACTTTGTGGTATATCTATTTTCAAGACATAAGGGACTTCTGTATCTTAATGCCTTTTTGTTATTAAAAGTTATTTTTACATATTATCTCATGCAGGATCCCAGATTCCAACACCAACTTTTGGAAATCCTGGTATGGGACAGTCAGGTTTTGGAGTTCAACGGGGTGGAATTAGTGTTGCTAGTTACACACCAACAACTGAAGCAGATAGTGGTACCTCTAGACATACTGCAAAATTGGAGTCCATATCAGCCATGCCTACTTACAAAGATAAAAGTCATGAGGAGCTAAGATGGGAGGACTATCAATTGGGAGATAAAGGTACTTTCTTATTTAATTATAATTAATTTGATAATCCTCTTGGGTTTCATTGCAGTATTTATGACCTTGACTTCTATTATATTTAATTGAAACTCAGGTGGACCACTTCCCTCTGCCCAGTCAACTGGTTTAGCAGGCTTTAGTTCATCTACAACACAGGCAAATGCCTTTTCTCCTTCACCAGTGTTTGGTCAATCATCAGCCAATCCTTTCTCTTGCACAACACCATCTAATTCTAATCCATTTGCACCGAAGACTTCAACTTTTTCTTCTGGATTTGGGACTTCAGCTGTTCCTGCCTTCAGTTCATCAGCTTTTGGTTCTTTTAGTCAATCAAGCTTGTTCAATTCACCTTCTTCAGGGCTTGTTGGAAGAATTTCCTCAACCAGTGCACCACTCACTTCTAACAATGTAACAGGTTTTGGTCAAACTGCGGTGAGTAGTTTTGTATTTAATAATGCTTTTCACTTATAATCTTTTTATTTTCCCATAAAGTTCAAAAAAAAATTTATGAGCAAGCGAAAATGTAGTCTTGCTTGAGCAAAACTTTACAAACTTACTGAGCTTCTTACAAAACTAGTTATGTCAATATTCTAAAAATATTGCATATAAATGATAAATAGTGCAACAACCACCACCAGGCCTTATCCGATTATGTAGGGTTGGCTACATGGATCAATAAATATCATTGGGCTCTATTAAAAACCAAATTCAGTAAAAGTGTAAAAGTGTTTGTAAATTATTGTTTTAATATTAAATGAAAGATTATCTGTATGAAATATGATCATATTGTTTAAACATTAAACAAGCTATTGTAAGCTAAGTAACTGAAAGATTATCTGTATGAGATATGATTATGCTATTTAAAAATTAAATAAGCTATTTGCAGCTTAAGCAAATGGGGTATTGTTTATGTTGAGATATAGAACCATACGTGTTTCACTTCCCAAAAGATTAAGCTATTGGGAGACGTGATCCTTAACGAAGATCTGAGAGTAAGTTGAGAGAGAAGAGAGAAATGAGTGAGAGAATCCATTGGAAGATCTGAGTGTTATTAAAACAATACAATAAGACACAAGCACAACTATTATTTATATAGAGAATGTGTAGCTGACTCAGCAATGAGTCAGTTCACTAACAGAAACTGACTAGATCTAACAAGATAACACTAGGATATATAATCTGTTGTAACTCAGCATACAGTAAATGCCCAGCTAGACAGTGCATAAAGCAACAGATAGAGCAGTAACAAATAGGTAAATGCTATATCTATGATAATCCTCGACAAGGTATCAGAGTCCAATGGCCAACTTATTAGGAGTTCGGTCTCTGATGCCCCATTCTTTGTAATTAAAAATAAATTTCAGCCCAAAAAGCTATTGCTTTTGGGGGGCTTTTTTGAGATATAAAACCATTTCAAGGTCCTCTACATAACAGCTCAAGCTTTTGAGAAAGGCCTAAGCTTTTGAGAGAGTTGGTCTAGAGCTATTTATATATCATTACTCACACAGACTTTAATTGCGAGGATGTTTCAACTTGATTCAATCACACCTTTAGTTCCAGCATAATGAATTGTGAATCCTTCGTGGAATTATTGATGTGAACTTATAGAGCATAATTGGAGATATCTTAAAGTAGTTAATTTATTCATATGTGGATATTTCTGACTAAACTTGGCATCTTTATATGTTAATTAATTTAATTGTATTTTATACATTTTCAAGTTTGAAATCTTTGTGTTATGCATGTATAGTGAGTTAATGGACTCTCAAGTTTTTACCATGTTTTGTTTGTTTGACTTTATTCGTACAGCCATCCATGTCAACACCTTTCCAACCCGCACAAGTTGCTCAATCCGGTGGTACTTTTGCCTTTAGCAACTATGGCCAGACACAACCTGGTCAGTTCAATAATTATATATGCTTATACTATTTGTTATGTTTCATGAAATGGTATTAGGATTAATGTTTGGAATTGATTGTTTTACCCTACTATCTTAAATAGCTGGTGCAAGTAACTTCAGTGGCGCTCCAGGCATGTTTGGTCAGAATAATTTTGGACTTCCGTAAGTTACACTTGTTTTAGTTTCTCAGAGTCATGCATTTACTTTCAGTTTTTATATTTGTTTGCACGGCACTAACTTTTCTCAGTCTCATTTGTGTAATGTATCTTTTTATCTTCTCCCTCTCTCTTTTTTTTGGAATAGAATGTTATTTTGTTTTTTCATTTGGATGTTTTTGTTTGACAGGTCTTCTACCCAGAGCTCTATGGTTGTACAAGCAGCACCCCTTACTAATCCATTTGGAACACTTCCTGCTTTGCCTCAGCTGTCAATTGCTCGAGTTGGAACCACTACTTCAATTCAATATGGAATCTCTAGCATGCCTGTAATCGTAAAACTATATTTCTTGATTTTAACTTTATGATTTTGTTATTTTTATACTGGTTTTGTACTTAAGCAGGAATTATTTCAACTTTTTTTTCTATCCAAACTATAGTCAACCTTTGAGTGGTTTTACTTTTTATGAAAGTGAATAAGTTTCAAGCTGACACTTCATTTCAGGCTCTAGACAAACCTGCTAATGTTAGAATGTCATCTTTATTGACTTCTCGACACCTCTCAAGACGAATCAAGTTTCCTGTCAGGAAATTTAATTCTAAGAATGATGGAGCAAAGGTGTGTAATTGTATTTTCATTTATTATCGACCTGTTTTTCTATTATAACATGGCTTTTATGATCTGAATATGGTATATGTCTTAAATATGTCGCTCTCTTGCAGTTTCCATTCTTTAGGGATGATGAGGATACTCCAACCACACCTAAGGTTGATGCTCTTTTCATTCCTAGGGAAAATCCAAGGGCGTTATTCATTAGTCCCATAGAGCAGTGGCCTGGAAGGGCTTCCGAGAAAGCATCATCTTTCAAGAATAGACCCACACCAGTGAATGAGAACGATAATATCTTAATTGATTGCATTTAGTGTTCTGTCCTACTTGAGTTGTAGGAATAAAGTATTGTGTTTTATACAATGGTGATAAGGCGTGCCATGCCATCCAAAGATTTGTGAATATATTTCTGCTCTAGGACATTGGGCACCACTTTCTAATGGGATATTGAAAACCTTACTTGTGGATGAGAACAAGCACATTCTGCCTTATTTAGGGTATGTTTGGATAAGCTTTTAAAAAAGAAGTTTTATAAAAATTTTATGGGAAAAGTATGTATCATTTTAAAGATATAAAGTTGTGTCATTTTTTCACAAAAAAAAAAAAAAAGTTATGTCATTTTAAGTGTGAGAAAGAGATAGATCATGGGAGAGAGAAAGTAGACAAAAAAATATAAAGATGTGGGTCTCATCTCTTTGTGAGAGTGGAATTATATGAGTTGTGTCATTTAAAAGGACAAACACATTTCCCAATTTTTATAGATATTTTTCAAAAACTACTCTTTCTAACTTATGAGAAAAAAAAAAACTTTTTTTTCTTGGTTCGTTAGAAACACAAAAAAGGTTAAAAAAAAAATAGCCCTTATTTTATATGTAATGTTACGGAATTATCTCTAAAGAAGTATGTATCATTCCTGCTGATTGGACCAGGCGACCAGCTCATAGCATAAAGAGAGTACGTTCTCCTTGTGAATTTATAATATTAAATTATAAAGGATAGCTGTAGCGTTATTGATCTTATATAATCACAAAATTTGGATATTTTATTGAACATTGGTTGTTGTGCTCCTTTAGTTGCAATGACATCCCTGGTTGCCGTGGATGGTAATGCACGTATTATTAAGTCACTGTGTTTAAACAAATTTTAAAATCATGGATACCCTCCCACATAGTGAGGTGATTGTATACATGGATGATGCAAAGAAACCTGCCAAAAATATTATGCATTTAATAATTTTTATAGCTTTATTCCTGTGCCATAATTTCTGTGAATGATTCCAGAAACTGCAGTAAAAAACTGGAAATCAGTATACGGAAGGGCCAAGGATGGAGAAATACAAGGAGATGCTTAAGAGAAAGGCTAAGGACCAAGGTGCTGAATTTGTATCATATGATCCCACCAAAGGACAGTTGAAGATTAAGGTCAACTCTATGCGATCACAGAAGCAGTCAAAAAGTGGAGGCAGTATCTACTTGGCAGAAAATTTGTGATCAGAACCGACCAGAAGAGTTTAAGGGCCTTATTGGACCAAGTAATCCAAACTCCTGAGCAACAATACTATTTAGCCAAACTATTAGGCTTCCAATACTCAATTGTCTACAAACCAGGAAGAGAGAACAGAGTTGCAGATGCTCTCTCTCGGATGCCTACCATTTTCTGTTTTATGTCTCTTTCCACTGTTCAATTCGATATTTTGGAACAATTGAAAACAAAAAATCAGACTTCTCCATTTTTTACTCAACTATATGCTGAATTAGAGACCACTCCTGATAGACATCTTGATCTCGAAGTCAGAAATGGTCTCTTACTAAAAAAAGGCAAGTTGCTCCTGGATCCCTCCTCTTCTGTAATTCCCAAAATTTTACATGAATGTCATGCTACATTGTCAAGTGGTCACACGGGTATCCAAAAGACTGTTGCAAGGGTAGCTAGTAGTTTCACCTGGGCTGGTTTACAAAAGGCAGTGAAGCAGTTTGTCAATTCTTGTGTTGTATGCCAACAATCCAAGTATTCTACACATGCTCCAGCAGGTTTACTTCAACCGATTCCAGTTCCTGCCA
Source organism: Gastrolobium villosum (assembly GCA_032173675.1). Classification (NCBI taxonomy): domain Eukaryota; kingdom Viridiplantae; phylum Streptophyta; class Magnoliopsida; order Fabales; family Fabaceae; genus Gastrolobium; species Gastrolobium villosum. The sequence goes on along the minus strand of JAVKPL010010532.1, from coordinate 571 downwards.
GAATTTGGGAAGATCTCACTATGGATTTCATCATTGGTCTACCACTATCCCATGGATATACTACTGCATTAGTGGTAGTCGATAAACTATCTAAGCAAGCTCATTTTGGTTGCCTCCCAAAGAAATTTACAGCTCAAAAAGTTGCTCACCTTTTTTCTACAATGGTCTGCAAACTACATGGCTTACCAAGGTCGGTTATTATTGATAAAGACCCAATTTTCCTTAGTAGATTTTGGGTGGAACTCTTTGAACTCAGTGGCACAACCTTGAAACGCACAACTGCCTATCACCCACAATCTGATGGACAATCTGAGGTTGTCAATCGTGTCTTGGAGCAATATTTGAGATGTTTTGTTGCTGAATTTCCTAAGCAATGCTCTAGGATCTTACATTGGGCTGAACTTTGTTATAATACCACTTTTCATAATTCTGCGGGTATGACACCTTTCAAAGTAGTTTTTGGTCGAGACCCACCTTCAATTCTGGATTACATGCCATCTGCTACAGTTTCTGAAGATGTTGATCGACTTCTCCATGATAGACAATTTACACAAAGCCCAGATTACCATGA
>JAVKPL010010531.1:0-44943 GCA_032173675.1 Gastrolobium villosum | reverse complement strand
CCAATGCTAGCATCAAGTAATTTGAGAGTTTCATTTCATCCTTTAATTCTTTAATTTCATTTTCTAAAGATGTAACTTGTTTTTCCAAACAACTAATAGTTTTTCTTGATGTTCTAAGATTTTTAACATGTTTTAGAGTTTCATTATGCATTTCTTCAAACATGTCGGACAACTCATCATATGAAGGGGAAATAGTAGAGCAAGAAGAGTTTACCTCGGTTTCGGATTCATTTTTGTCCTCATTTGCCATTATACATATATGTTGGGTTTCTTTCCTTGATTTCTCCGATGGCCTTCCATCTTGCATGAAGCATAGGTTTGCTTCTTCCTTGGAGTCATCATCGGAGGAACTAGATTCGTCATCCCAAGCAAGATAAGCTTTCTTGAAGCTCCTTCTATCCTTGCCTTGCTTCTTTTCATTTTTGTCTTTCTTTTGAGCATTTGGACAATCCGATTTGTAGTGACCGACTTTTCCACATTCAAAGCAAGTGACGGTGAGTTGGGAGGATCCTTCATCTTTAGATCTTCTTCTAGGAGGAAATGATGATTTCTTTGTGAAATTCTTCTTAAAGAATTTTCCATACTTTTTTACGAAGAGACTCATTTCATCTTCATCAAGACCATTTTCGGAATCGCCATCTTCTTTTTCCTCATTCTTTTCTTTGCTTGGTGTTGAGGCTTTCAAGGCAATTCCCTTACTTTTTTTGATTGCTTGTTCCTTTAAGCTTATTCTGGTTAGCTCCATTTCATACTCTTGAAGCTTGCCGAACAAGGTTGCAAGATCCATGGTTTTTAGATCTTTTGATTCCGTAATGGCCGTCGACTTGTGTTGCCATTCTCTGTTGTGCACACTTCTCATTACCTTAGAAATCAACTCAAGGTTAGTAAAAGATTTATCTAAAGCATTTAAATGAGTGATAAGGTGTGTGAACCTTCTTTGCATACTTTGAATGCTTTCATTTTCATGAATCTCAAACATTTCAAATTCTCTAGTGAGTGCGTTTAATTTTGTGAATTTAACATCACTAGTTCCTTCATGGGTTATTTGAAGAATATCCCACATTTCCTTAGCATTCTTACAGTTTGAGACACGAAAGTATTCATCACGACCTAAGGCATTTGTGATCAAATTTTGAGCTCTAGCATTCCAATTTCCTTTCTTAATTTCATCATCACTATAATCATCTATATCTTTAGGAACATCTTCATTTTTCTCATTTTTCTTAGTAGGTAGTGTATACCCTTTTTCAACTACACTCCATACTCTTAAATCATTAGATTGAAGAAATATTTTCATTCGACTTTTCCAATAAGAATAATCGACGTCATTGAAAAATGGAGGTCTAGTACTAGAAGATCCCTCAAGGGGCATATCATGGTTTAAAGAAGCCATCCCTTCTCTTGAAGCGGTTAAGCTCTTTACAAAAGAGTTCAAGCTCTGATACCACTTGTTGGACAAGTGGCTTCAATACTCAAGAGGGGGGGTGAATTGAGTTTTACAAAATCTTTTCGCAAAGTGCCTCCTTTGATATTTAAAAGACTATTTCTTCAATAAGGTGATTTAATAGTGAGAAGTATAAGTGAAGAGATTAACAAAGTAAGCAAGCAAGTGAATAAAAATGTTCTAAAGAAGCAATTTCAATAATAAAGTAAAGAGATAAGGTTAGAGAAATTGCAAACTAGATGTATCCTGGTTCGGTCACCACCACTGTGACCTACGTCCAGACTGAAGCCGCTCGATCAATTCTTTCACTAACTATCAAGCTTGAGGGTGCTTGACAAACCTCTACAACCTTTCAAGACTTCGGGCTCTTGATGCCTTACAATTTTTCACTCCAAATTTACTTAGGAAATTTGGTAACCTATCAAGTATGGGTTCACTCCCCTCTCAAATCAAGAAGTAGGATTGAGGTTGTTTAAAGTAGCTAAGTACTCTTAAAGTACAGATTGAACAAATTGAAGAACTAGGAGATGTATAGCTTCAAAGGAAGGATGAGCTCAAGTATATGCAAATGATCAAATGAGTAATTAATGAGCTAAAGAAAGGCTAGCAAGTGTAATAAAGCTTCAATAAATACCCTAGGGTCGTGCACTATTCACCATGAGTGATGTGAGTATTTATATTGACATCTCAACCAAAAACTAGCCGTTTATAGCCGTTGTAATCCGTACATATCCGGATATTCATCGGGCTCATATCCGGATATTGAAAGTCAGATATCCGGATACAGATATCCGGATATTCATAGTGAGATATCCGGATACTGATATCCGGATATTCAAACTGAGATATCCGGATACTGATATCCGGATATTCATAGTGAGATATCCGGATATTTCATGACAGCATTCTTTTTGTCCGAAAACTAAGTTGCTTCTTACTTTAAAAGGTTTTTATGACTTGTAATGCATGAAGTTGTTTATGAAAAAAGTCTTGAAGCGTTTAAATCATGTAGGTGTCCTTTTCAAATCAATTTTGGACAAATCAAACTATTTGTTTTGACATTTGTTTAAGGATGCATGCTTTTGAAATATGTAAGTGATGCATGACCTTGAGCTCATGCAATGCTGAGTAGATATACATCTTTACACATTGTTCCTAAGTCCTAAGTAGATATACCAATTGAGATTATGGACTTGGACTGATGCGAGAGACTTGGTGCTTGCATAGCTTTCACATTTGAGTTTCTTTTTGAATGTTGCTTCGATCTTGATCATTTCTCTTTGTTATCATCAAAACTATGTTGACGTGGAATGTACATTGTATTCATATCACCACTTTGACTCATCAAATATATTATCTTATACAATATCATACCAAACATTTGATACTATTAAAATTTAATCAAATTTTATACAATTAGATCTTATATTATTAAATCTTATACTATAAAACTTTATCAAAAAAATGTGTATACCAAATAAGGCTCTAGGCGCAATACTCATCCAAACAATTTTTTTCATAAATAAATAAACATAGTTAGAGTTTATTTGAGGGAAAAGAAACGTGGTGGAAGAAGCAAGAAAGAGAAGGATAGTGTTGTTGAAGAGGTTTTCTTCTCTGCTAAGGACACGACGACGTACCTACATACCTAACTCATAAACCATTGTTGTGCGTTTTGAGTTTCAGTTTGAGTTGATCAGGGATCGATGAATACGACGCCGTTCATGGACAAGCAGATAATGGATCTAACACATGGATCTTCAACTCAGTCCAATAAGGACTTGATCGACCTCATGAAGCATCAACAACAACAACATCAACACGAAAACCAAGTCGAAGAAGAAGAAGAAGAACGACAACAACAAGAACAAGGGCATGGCAATGGTGTCAACAAAGACGACATCGTTCCGAGTTACGATTTCCAACCGATTCGCCCAACCACCGCTTCAACTCAGCCTTCTAATTACGATTCTGCCCCCAGTTTCGGTGCCGCTTTTACTAGGCCTTGGAACTCTGATTCCACCACTAATTCTTCCCCTCCTATCTTCAAAGTATATTTCTCACTTTTTTTACCCAAATTTTTAATCTTTACCTCATTTGCTTATCTGGGTATTATTTAGATACATGTTTTTTTTATGACAATTGTTGGAAATTGGAATAATTGCTGGTTATGATTGGCTTATCCACTAAGTTTTGTGATTAATTATGGTTGTTAAATTAATTAGGGTGATAATGAATTGTTAAGCCTTGTTTGGTAATTAAATTGATTTATCGTTGCAAATTGTTACCCTGTTTGAAGGGGGTATGTGCAATCTCTCAATGCATGGGGAGGAGGTATATGTAATATTTCGCTGTTGTTTTTGCTTATTGCTATTTTTGAAATTGTGCATATTTGATTATATTCATAATAGCAAGTGCGTATTGAAAATGGAAGATGAGTTTGTGAGATCTTGGGGTTTCAGCATTGAAAGTTAGGCCACTCAGTTTCAGTCTAACATATTTGTAGTTTCTACCAAAGAGCCCTTTTGGGCTTGAGTGCTTGACCATAAAATCCTATAGCTGTTGTTGGTGTTGGCTTCAAGTGATAAGTCGGAGCTTTATGTTCTGGAAATTTCTTTATTTTTGTGTGTGGATTAAGATACTTGTCTTTGTGACTGGGCTCCAAATGTTGTGGTACTATGTTATTTTTATTTATGTATCATTTACTTCTTGAATATGAATTGTGCTCTCAACTTTATAGTTTGAATTGTCATATTTTTTGGATGTTGCGTCAAGGTTTTGTATATTTGAATAATCTGGTGATCATATATGGTGTTGTGTAGGAGGCATTAATAATTTATTGTACCATCTTGGTTTAGTGGTTTTTTTCTTCATAAATATTAAAGTATCCATCCTTATTTTGTGCAGAACTACAGTTCTTTGGATTCTATTGAGCCTGCAAAGTTCATTGTAGAAAAGGACCGAAATGCTTTTGATACTACAATTTTGTCTGAGATTGATCGAACTATGAAGAATCATATGGAAAATTTGGTTCATGTTCTAGAAGGTTTTAGTGCTCGGTTAACACAACTAGAAACCAGAACCCATCGTCTTGAGAATTCTGTGGATGACTTAAAGGTATCTGTTGGAAACAATCATGGTAGCACTGATGGAAAATTGAGGCATCTGGAGAATATTCTTCAAGAGGTATTTTAACATCATTATTCTCTCTTTTTTTCTTCTAATCGTAATAGTTGGCAGCATTTGGTATATCGAATGAATTCTTATGATTCATGTAAATATTTGTTATATGTATATAATTATGTATATGAGATTTCCCTAAGTTTATCCTGTTAAATAAAATAATAATCAATACCGTAAATAGTTGTATCCTATAAACATTTTTTGTTCAACCATTCAATTTGATTCTAAGAAATTTTTTGATTAACACCAGACAGGCAGACATTATGTAGATTATTATTGGGGATGTGGTTTTTTGATTAACACCATACCGTAGATTATTATTGGCCCATGAACAAGACTCCATCATTGTTGGGGATGTGGTTTTGAGAGATCAGATCTACGCTGACTTATCCTTGTAAGGGTAAAGGCTTTTACTGCAACTAAAATACTTGATCACCAGCTCACAAGGCTTTGTTAGTATATGGACGAGTTTTAGTTCTGTGAGCTTATAATTTGTTCCAGTTTTTTTGTTTTTTATTTATTTTAATAGTGGCTTTTCCTTTTTAAATGCTTGAAGACTCAAGATTAAGTTTCTCCTGAGGAAAATGGTGTAGGTATAAGCTTATAGAGCAAAAGATCTCATTAATTTGGTCTAAATTTGATATTGAATTTGAGGCTGATTGTAACATTGTACATACTGTCAAGAACCAACTATTCCCAAAATTTTGAGGCTTTAGGTGAAAGTGTATACATTGTGGCACCCACTGTGTGAATGGTGGCCATGGGTGTCCAACACAGTGACTTTGGCCGATGGATGGTAAGCTGTGATTGTACCTGAGAAAATTTATGCCGCTATTTTGTGGATAAAAATGTGGTAGGGGACCTAATGGTTATCATGCATGTGACCCCAAGATAATGGATGGTATTTGGAAGATTGATTCAATGTCATGGAAACTTTTAATAATAAAGATTGTATTATAATTTAATATTTTGAGTATCTTTTGTCCCAACTTTGGCATGATGCCATTCTTTTATAATGTTATTTTTGGCACACTAGATAGGCTCAAGGTTATGATATTATGACTTATGTGTTTCTGCTGTAAGTTTGTCATGCAAAAGTTATATTGTAACACTGTGTTTGTGCACTTTTGACTTATAAAAAAAAGGGCCGACCCAGTTCAAATGCCCACTTCGTGAGTGTCTGGGGAAGGGAATACTCTAGGCAGCCTTCCCCCTGCTTTTTGCAGAGAGGCTGATGGGGAAGGTAATTGAAAATTTTGTGAATTTGGTTAGTTCAACGACTCTTACTTTGTTATATAATGAGATTAACCTGAAGCCTGTACCTAAGCTTTTGGGAAATGTCTTTGGCAAACATGATTGAATTTAATACCGCTTTAAATCTTCAATAATAGCAAAACAAATTATTAAATAGTATTGACATGAAATTGTTAGTTCATAATGACATTCATTTTTAACATTAAGAAATAGATGATAAAATATTTGAATTTGAAACCTTTAAGAAAAAGCATCGAGGGGTTGAATTATTTAATCATCAACCCAGAGGAACACATCCCATTGTTTGGTAAGGTCAAGAAGTGGGACAACTATGCATTTATGCCAAATAAATGAAGAAAAAGGAAAGGGTAAACAAATTATTTGAATGAATGGTCCATGGGGAAACTCATGTAGATTTTATGTATGAGAAAAATTGCTGTATGTACGTGCTACCATTGGGGTATAATCCTGACTTTTACTTTTTCTCTAAGTTTTAGTTCGTGATTTATTGTAATTTATTCTCGTACTGGTCCTTTTTTCACTATTTTGTTTGACACACAAAATATACTTACAGGTGCAAACAGGGGTGGAGACTATCAAGGACAAGCAAGATATAATGCAAGCTCAACTGCAACTGGCGAAGCTACAATTATCCAAGACGGATCAACAATCAGAAACTCAAACTACTGCAATTACGGATCCTGTGCAGCAAGCTGCGTCTGCTCCCGTGCAATCTCAACAACTGCATCCTTCCCCGATAAATCTTCCACAATCAATTCCTGTGGTTCCTCCCCCAAATGCACCTCCTCAACCTCCCCCCCAACAGGTTTTGCCACCTCAAGTTCAACTTCCAAATCAATTCTCTCAGAACCAAATCCCAGCTGTTCCTCAAAGAGATCCATACTTCCAATCACCGGTTCAATCTCACGAAACCCCAAATCAGCAATACCAAATGCCTTTAGCTCCGCAGCCACATCCTCAGCCCGGGGCACCTCCTCATCAACAGTATCAACAAACCCCTCCTCCCCAGTACTCTCAGCCAGCTCCTCATCTTCCTCAACCGCAGCCGTCACTGTCACCCATAAACCCGCCTCAACTACAATCTTCACTAGGTCACCATGTAGAGGAACCGCCTTATGTTCCTTCTCAGAATTATCCTCCCAATCTCCGCCATCAACCATCTCAGCCATCGAGTGGACCCCCTCCTTCCCAGCAGTTCTATGGGACACCACCCAATGCATATGAACCAGCATTGAGTAGATCTGGTTCAGGTTATTCTTCTGGATATGGTACATCTTCTGGATACAGTACATTATCCGGGCCTGCCGAGGCATATCGTTATGGTGGATCACTTCAGTATGGTGGCACTTCTGCACTAAAACCACCACAACTACCCACTGCTTCTGGTTCTCCAAGTGGTGGAAGTGGTTATCCGCAGCTCCCTACTGCTAGGGTACTCCCACAAGCATTACCTACTGCATCTGCGGCAAGTGGCGGTTCAGGTTCTGGTGGAAGTGGAAACAAGGTTTCTATTGATGATGTAGTCGACAAAGTTGCGAGTATGGGATTCCCTAGAGACCATGTGAGGGCAACAGTTCGGAAGCTGACGGATAACGGTCAATCAGTTGACCTAAATGCAGTGCTGGATAAGCTTATGAATGAAGGTGAAATGCAGCCTCAAAGAGGTTGGTTTGGTCGGTAGCATGACATTGTTAATTGGATTGTGTATAGAAGAAGAATCACTTGTTCCGTGATGATGATTTATGAGGAAGGAGGGCTTTATGGTGGATTGTGCCAAATTGGATATTTTGACTCTTCTTTCTTTTTTCTTTCCCTTTGTTCTTGTTTCTTGGAAAGTTGAAACTCGTATGCTTTCTTGTCTGGGACCGATTTATCTTGATGTTTTTTCTGTATATTCACAATAAATAGATGTGGATTTCTAAAAATTACTTTGAACAGTTCAAGATTTGTTTGTTAGTTTCCATGTTATATTTTCTTTGATTTGGGTTTGATTTATCCGTTGATGTTTTGATCCTCACCAACTTTGTTACTATTAGCTGGTTGGACTTTGTCATGAGGCAATGGTGGACGAGGTGATGTGCGCTAAGAAACATGATTTGAATATGGTTGTGGAGAACACACAGAGTGTATATACATAGGATTTCACATCATATAATGAACTTGTTTTACTAGTTACTTGGATAATATTATCAGCATTCAAATGTAAGAGTCTAGCATGGGATCTTTATTAAGCAAGAGCGTTGTGGTTATTATAATGTAACTGTATATATCTTTTAATGCTGTGTCATTAGTGAGGAAAGGATGGGAAGTATGCGTGAGTGAGCGAAATGTGGGTTATTGATAACCAAGATAACACATATGGCTTCTGCTAGTAACTAATCATGTTATCAGGGTAACCTTGCATACATTTTTGCAAGAATAACCTTTTATTAATCCCAGGGTATCTCCTAACTTTTTTATAATTTAGTATAATTATAAATTATAACTTTTTTATAATTTAGTATAATTATAAATTATATTATAATTTGTTATGACTTGTTAACAATTTGTACGCCAATAGAGTTTTCTGTTTTGCAATGGGACCAATTTTACGCATGTGGTAGGTGCAATTTTTATAACTAACTCTAATTGATTTTGAGCTTTATTCATATGGATGCTCGTAACACTTTGTTAACAGTGTAAATTAGTAGTGCAAATTACCAAAATAAAAAAATAATTGAAAAAAATATTGCATTTTTTTTCAATCTTTTTATTTTATTATCTATTTTCTTTATCTCATTTAAAATGACACAACTTTATATTCTTTAAAATGATATACACATTTTCCATATTTTATATTCTTAATTTTTTTTTTAAAAGAAACTTCAGTTCCAAACTGTGTAAGCAATTTTGCAATACAAAACATGCATTGTAAAATTGTAATATTAGTACAAGTTTGTAATACTTATAGAGGTGAAGGATACATTTATCATTTACAAAAATAGAGAGAGGATACATTTATCATTAATTAAATTTATTATTAAATTTTAATTGCTAATTTTTGTTAATTTAATAATTATAATTTATTAGATGATATTTATTAATTAATTTTTAATAAATTGTAATTATTAAATTGATAAAAAGAGTAAATATCCTTTTTTGATCATCAACAAATTTCACGATACTCGCTTTAGTCCTTAGTAAATAAAATGGCTATTCGTAATGGCTATTCGTAGTACTAAGAAATTCAAAATAGACTCATTTAGTGGAAATTGCGATCCCTCATAAATTCAAAAAAGACCCACATTAGTCTTTCAAAAATACTAAAATGGGTCCACTTTAAATTTTTCTATAACCATAAATAGTCTTTTTATATGCTAGAGATTAAAATAGACATCGTAAAATTTATTGAGGATGAGAATGATATTTACTCTAATAAAAATTAACAATTACGATTTAATGGTAAGAAGGTATTAGCTGATACTCTGCCCTGTTTTATATTATTAACATTTTTTTTTTTAAAGGAAACTTCGAAGAAGTGAACTCAGCCAGCGTGCTGTTTAGTTTACAAAAGACCAAACATAACTTGTGTTCCTTTATTCTGTTTACTTTACCAAACCAGCGTGCTTTTTTGTTTACATAAACCCAAACATAACTTTTGTTCCTTTACTTTACCAAAAACGGCTTTTCGAAACTTCTGTTTGTAGTTTGAGAATCGTGAGCAAAAATCATGGCAAGGCAAGAGTCATTGTTGCGCTCTTCTTCTTCCTTTAGCTATGGATTCAAATACGATGTGTTTCTCAGTTTTAGAGGCGAAGATACTCGTCACGGTTTCACTGGCAATCTCTTCAAAGCTCTTCATGATAAGGGAATTCACACTTTCATCGATGATAAAGAGCTTCAAAGAGGAGACGAAATCACACCATCACTTATCAATGCAATTGATGAATCAAGGATTGCCATCACTGTGTTCTCTAAGAACTATGCTTCTTCTTCTTTTTGCTTGGACGAGCTTCTCCATATCCTTCACTCCATCAAGGAAAAGGGTCGTTTGGTTTTGCCAGTTTTCTATGACGTTGACCCTTCGCACGTGCGACATCAGAGAGGTAGCTATGAAGAAGCACTTGCTACTCACGAGAAGAGGTTCAAGGATGACAAGCAGAAGGTGCAGAAATGGAGAATGGCTCTGCGTCAAGCTGCTGACTTGTCTGGCTTTCATTTCAAACAACAAGGGTACTGTTTTTATCTTCCTATGTTTTTTTTGTTTCTTTAATTTTCATTTTTGTCTTATGATTTGGTTTTTTAATGTTAAATATGAATCATTTAGTATTTAATGTTAAATATGAATAATAATTGGGCAGGAATGAGAATGAATATGAGTTTGTTTTATCTTATGATTTGGTTTTAATGTTTTATCATCCTATGTTTTTTTTGTTTCTTTAATTTTCATTTTTGTCTTATGATTGGTTTTAATGTTAAATATGAATCATTTAGTATTTAATGTTAAATATGAATAATAATTTTGGCAGGAATGAGAATGAATATGAGTTTGTTGAGAAGATTGTTAAAGTGGTCTCCAACAGGGTTAATCGCGTTCCTTTACATGTTGCTGATTATCCTGTTGGATTGGAGTCTCAAGTGCCCAAAGTGATATCGCTTCTCAATGTCGGATCTGATGGAGTCCACATGATAGGGATCCATGGAATTGGTGGCATAGGGAAGACGACGGTCGCTCGAGCAACTTATAATTTGATTGCCGAATCATTTGAAGCTTTGTGTTTCCTTGATAATGTCAGAGAAAATTCAATTAAACATGGATTGCAACATATCCAAGAGACACTTATTTCTAAAGTGTTGGGAGAGAAGGATATTAAGTTAGCGAGTATCAATGAAGGAATTTCAATAATAAAACATAGGTTCCGCAAAAAGAAAGTTCTTTTGGTTCTTGATGATGCTGACAAAGTGGAGCAGTTGCGGGCAACTGTCGGAGGGCTTGATTGGTTTGGTTGTGGCAGCAAAATCATCATTACAACTAGGGACAAGCATTTGCTCACAAGTCATGGGGTTTGCAAAACTTATGAGGTAGATGGGTTGAATAATAAAGAAGCTCATGAATTACTTTGTTGGAATGCTTTTAAAACTGACAAAGTTGATTCGAGTTATGTGGACGTTTTAAACCGTGCAATAACTTTTGCTTCTGGCCTTCCACTGGCATTGGAGGTAATGGGTTCTTGCTTGTCTGGGAAAAGGATAGAAGAATGGGAATCTGTATTAGATGAGTGTGAGAGAATTCCTAATGAAAGGATCCAAAAGATACTTGAAGTCAGTTTTCATTCTCTTGGGGAATATGAGCAGAATTTTTTTCTTGATATTGCTTGTTGCTTCAAAGGAAATGATTTAGCATATGTCAAAAAGTTACTTTATGCTCATCATGGTATCTCCCCAGAATATGGTATAGGAGTGTTGATTGAAAAGTCTCTCATAAAGATCATGGATGGTCATGTAACATTGCATGACCTGATAGAGGACATGGGTAAAGAAATTGTCCGACGGGAAGCACCAAAAGAGCCTGGCAAACGTAGTAGGTTATGGTTCCCCGATGATATACTTCAAGTTTTAGAAGATAATACGGTAAGACTGATATGTATGGTTTTTTTTCTTCAAAATTTTACCTTTATTTATCTCTCTAGATTATTATGTGCTAGACATCTAGGTCACTATATTTATACCTCTGTTTACAATCTTTGGTTGACAGTGTTATTTCACCGTCGTTTTCCTTTTATGATACTTATTATTCTCTAAAATTTTACCTTTTTAGTTTTCCTTTTATTTCTTTTGTTGACAGTGTTATTTCACTGTCTGTTCTTCTCCGTACATATATATGCTTGTATTGCGATTGATCTGTGCTTTTGTCTTGATAGGGAACTAGTAATATTGAAATCATAGTTCTGGATTTCCTCAATTTTGAAGAAGAGGTTGAATGGGATGGAAACGCCTTCAGGGAGATGAAAAACCTCAAAACACTCATTATTAGAAAAGGTTGTTTTTCGGAAGGTCCTAGACATCTTCCAAATGGTTTGAGAGTACTGGAATGGTGGAGATATCCTTCACCATCTTTACCATCTAATTTTAATCAAAAGAAACTTTTGATACTGAAGTTATGCGAAAGTTGTTCTATTTCAATTGATTTGCTAATGTCAAATAAGGTAAGTATAATAAGTTCTTTTCGTTGGAATTTTCTATCAATATATTCATTCCTATTATAATTCATCTGATTCTTTTTTCTTTTTGGTGTGGCAGGAGTTTGTGAATATGAGAGTTCTGAATTTTGATTTCTGTCAATGTATAACAGAGATACCCGATGTGTCCGGTGTCCCAAATTTAGAAGAATTATCATTTGAATATTGTGAGAAACTAATTAAAATTCACCAATCGGTTGGATTCCTTAATAAACTTAAAATCTTGAACGCTGATGGTTGCAAAAAGTTTAGCTATTTTCCACCCATCAAGTTGACCTCACTTGAAAGACTCATGCTTTCATTTTGTTCTAGTCTTGAGAATTTTCCAGAAATATTAGGAAAGATGAAAAAATTAACAGAGATTGAGATTGCTTTCACTCCCATAAAAGAGCTGCCATTTTCAATTCAAAACCTCACTCGGCTTCGAAGAATACATTTTCAAGAGTCTGGAGTTGTTCAGTTACCATGGTGTATTTCGATGATGCGAGAACTTCATTTTTTCAGCTTTGTAAAATGTAAGGGTGTGCGTATATCTAAACAGGACGAAGGTGATGCACAAGTGAGCTCATTGGTGTTCCAGAACACCATTGAAATTATTTGCTATTTGAGCTGCAAAATATCAAACAAATTCATTCGAAAAGGTCTCCCTTTGTTTGTCAATGTGCAACTGTTGGTACTATCCGATAGTAATTTCACAATTCTTCCTGCATGCATAAAGGATTGTCACTCTTTGAGAACAATCCAGGTATATCGTTGCAAGAATTTTCGGGAAATTGGAGGGATTCCACCCAACGTAGAAACATTCTCAGCAGATGAGTGCACATCCTTGAAAGATTTAGACCTCACACTATTTCCTGGATGTTTGACGACACTTGAGTTGCGTATTTGTAGCAATCTTCAAAAAATTAGAGGGATTTCACCCAACATAAGAATTTTGTATGTACAAGACTGCCCATCCTTGACTTACAAATGTAGAAGCATGTTACGGAATAAGGTTCTTGTTTTCTTACGTATTTAATTTGATATTTCATATATTTCACGTTGACTCAAAATATACAAGTTTTTCTAAATGTATGAATAAATTATCACTAACAGGAATTGCATGAGAAGGGTGGAGACAAAATGTTTCTCTTGCAAGGAAGAAGGATTCCAAAGTGGTTTGAGCATCGTATGAGTGGACCGTCAATTTCTTTTAGGTTTCGTAACATGGACGTCCCTGCGATATCTCTATGTTTTGCTATTCAACTCGATGAAAATGATACTTATTTTGAGCTCAATATTGAAGTCAACGGCATTTCAAAAGTTATAGGACTGGAATTCTTTATGGATGCCGTAGTAGGGGATCATACAGTTCTTTATGATATAAAACAGGAAAAATTCTTACTTGATGCTGTTCTTCTTGAAGAAAATAAATGGAATTATGTGGTGTGTACTATATCAAACAACAGAGACACAGTGTTTGTCAAACAAAGTGCAATGCATGTATTCAAACAAGGAAGTCACATGGAGGACATTCAACTCACCGATCCACTGTTGCAGAAAGAAGAGCTTAGATTGGTGGACATGGCAGATTCAATGGTACCAAAGCTGAGGAGTTGCACTCTCAATTTCCAAGGTAAATACATTTGTTGCATTTCTTTAACAGTACACTTTCACTATTTCCGAATTTACTTGCCCTATATATTTTCCTTCTCAACAATTACCCGGGCTAGAATGCTCATGTGGTGCATTATTAATCTTTTCTGGAAGAAAGTATAAATAATTTCAATTAGTTATTCAAGTAATGTAAGAGAAATTGAATTCTATAAGATTATGAATTAGTATGGAAATATAACGAAATAATATTTGCAAATTTTGATTTGACTTGTTTGTTTATAAGCTATTTTGGCTTCTTAATTTGGAAAAATTTACTCAACTTTAACTCATCTCAACAGGATGTGAAATTGTGTCCAGAAAGAGGAAAATAGGTATGTTAAATGTGGACTTGGACAATGAAGCCTGTGAACCTTCCTGTCCTGCACCTTCAAAAGTGGCTTTGAATTCTACAGTGTCAAACTTTGCTACTGGTGCTGCCAGTGAAGAAGGTAAACAATTTGGGGGTATTTATTTCTGAAGAGATTGGATTTTCTAACCATAAGATGCACATTAAGATTCAGATTCATATTTATTTATTTGTTATCAAAATTTCTATTCAAACCAACAAGCGAGGTTCAATTATAATGCTATTTTTGAAATTATGCATATTTGAGTATATTCGTTAGGCCACTCCTCTCCTCAGTTTCAGTCTAACATATTTGTATTTTCTACGAAAGAGCGCTTCTTGGGCTTGAGTGCTTGACCATATAATCCTATAGCTGTTGGTGGTGTTGGCTTCGAGCGACAAGTCGGAGCTTTATGTTAGAGAAATTTCTTTACTATACTGATTCCATTAAGATACTTGTCTTCGTGACTGGGCTCCAAATGTTGTGATGAAAATAAATGGAGTTATGGACACTATCTTATTTTTATTTATTTATCATTTACTTCTTGAATATGAATTGTGCTCTCAACTCTGTAGTTTGAATTGTCATATTTCTTGGATGTTGCATCAAGGTTTTGTATATTTGAATAATCTGGTGATCATATATGGTGTTGTGTAGGAGGCATTAGTAATTTATTGTACCGTCTTGGTGTAGTGGTTTTTTCTTCATAAATATTAAGTATCCATCCTTATTCTGTGCAGAATTATAGTTCTCTGGATTCTATTGAGCCTGCAAAGGTCATTGTAGAAAAGGACCAAAATGCTTTTGACGCTACAATTTTGTCTGAGATTGGTCGAGCCGTGAAGAATCATATGGAAAATTTGGTTCATGTTCTGGAAGATGTTAGTGCTCGGTTAACACAACTAGAAACCAGAAACCAGAACACAGCTTAGATTGGTGGACATGGCAGATTCAATGGTACCAAAGCTGAGGAGTTGCACTCTCAATTTCCAAGGTAAATACATTTGTTGCATTTCTTTAACAGTACACTTTCACTATTTCCGAATTTACTTGCCCTATATATTTTCCTTCTCAACAATTACCCGGGCTAGAATGCTCATGTGGTGCATTATTAATCTTTTCTGGAAGAAAGTATAAATAATTTCAATTAGTTATTCAAGTAATGTAAGAGAAATTGAATTCTATAAGATTATGAATTAGTATGGAAATATAACGAAATAATATTTGCAAATTTTGATTTGACTTGTTTGTTTATAAGCTATTTTGGCTTCTTAATTTGGAAAAATTTACTCAACTTTAACTCATCTCAACAGGATGTGAAATTGTGTCCAGAAAGAGGAAAATAGGTATGTTAAATGTGGACTTGGACAATGAAGCCTGTGAACCTTCCTGTCCTGCACCTTCAAAAGTGGATTTGAATTCTACAGTGTCAAACTTTGCTACTGGTGCTGCCAGTGAAGAAGGTAAACAATTTGGGGGTATTTATTTCTGAAGAGATTGGATTTTCTAACCATAAGATGCACATTAAGATTCAGATTCATATTTATTTATTTGTTATCAAAATTTCTATTCAAACCAACAAGCGAGGTTCAATTATAATGCTATTTTTGAAATTATGCATATTCGAGTATATTCGTTAGGCCACTCCTCAGTTTCAGTCTATCATATTTGTATTTTCTACGAAAGAGCAAGTGCTTATTGAGTGCTTGACCATATAATCCTATAGCTGTTGGTGGTGTTGGCTTCGAGCGACAAGTCGGAGCTTTATGTTAGAGAAATTTCTTTACTATACTGATTCCATTAAGATACTTGTCTTCGTGATTGGGCTCCAAATGTTGTGATGAAAATAAATGGAGTTATGGACACTATCTTATTTTTATTTATTTATCATTTACTTCTTGAATATGAATTGTGCTCTCAACTCTGTAGTTTGAATTGTCATATTTTTGGATGTTGCATCAAGGTTTTGTATATTTGAATAATCTGGTGATCATATATGGTGTTGTGTAGGAGGCATTAGTAATTTATTGTACCGTCTTGGTGTAGTGGTTTTTTCTTCATAAATATTAAGTATCACCTAACAACTTAATCTGTGCAGAATTATAGTTCTCTGGATTCTATTGAGCCTGCAAAGGTCATTGTAGAAAAGGACCGAAATGCCTTTGACGCTACAATTTTGTCTGAGATTGATCGAGCCGTGAAGAATCATACGGAAAATTTGGTTCATGTGCTGGAAGGTGTTAGGTCTCGGTTAACACAACTAGAAACCAGAACCCATCGTCTTGAGAATTCTGTGGATGACTTAAAGGTATCTGTTGGAAACAATCATGGTTGCACTGATGGAAAATTGAGGCATCTGGAGAATATTCTTCAAGAGGTATTTTAACATCACATTCTCTCTTTTCTTCTTCTAACCGTAATATTTTGCAGCATTTGGTATGTCGAATGAATTCTTCTGGTTGATGTAAATACTTGTTGTATATATATAATTATGTATATGAGATTTCCCTAAGTTTATCCTGGTAAATAAAATAATAATCAATACCGTAAATAGTTGTATCCTATAAAGATTTTTTGTTCAACCATTCAATTTAATTCTAAGAATTTTTTTTGATTAACACCAGACATTATGACAATCTCTTAGCATATCCGTAGGGTCCTTAGTTCAGATTCTTTCTTTTCTGTCTTTATAGTTTCCTGAATAACTTTTCTGTTGAGTAAAACAAAAAACAAAAGATGGCCCATGAACAAGACTCCCATCATTGTTGGGGCTGTGGTTTTGAGAGATCAGATCTATGCAGACTTATCCTTGTTTGAAAGATTGATTCAATATCATGGAAACTTTTAATAATAAAGATTGTATTATAATTTTATATTTTGAGTATGTTTTGTCCTAACTGTGGCATGATGCCATTCTTTTAAAGTGTTATTTTTGGCACACTAGATAGGGTCAAGGTTATGATATTTTGACATTGGTCATTGGATTGTGTATAGAAGAATCACTTGTTCCGTGATGAAGATTTATGAGGAAGGAGGGCTTTATGGTGGATTGTGCCAAATTGGATATTTTGACTCTTTTTTCTTTTTTCTTTCCCTTTGTTCTTGTTTCTTGGAAAGTTGAAACTCGTATGCTTTCTTGTCTGGGACCGATTTATCTTGATGTTTTTTTTTTTTTTCCTGTATATTCACAATAAGTAGATGTGGATTTCTAAAAATTACTTTGAACAGTTCAAGATTTGTTTGTTAGTTTCCATGTTATATTTTCATTGATTTGGGTTGATTTATCCGTTAATGTTTTGATCCTCACCAACTTTGCTACTATTAGCTGGTTGTTTACAATCTCTTGCTGAGGACTTTGTCATGAGGCAATGGTGGACGAGGTGATGTGCCCTAAGAAACATGATTTTAATATGGTTGTGGAGAACAGAGAGTATATACATAGATAGGATTTCATATCATATAATGAACTTGTTTTACCAGTTACTTGGATAACATTATCAGCAATCAAATGTAGAGTCTAGCACGGGATCTTTATTAAGCAAGAGCATTGTGGTTATTATAATGTAACTGTACGTATCTTTTAATGTTGTGTCATTAGTGAGGAAAGGATGAGAAGTATGTGTGAGTGATCGAAATGTGGATAAAGTGGGAAGAGAATTTGGGTTTGATATTTATCAAATATATCATTTTTGGAAATCACCTATCCCAATTAATTTGGGATAAAAGTGTTGTTGATGTTGATGATATCATTTTAGGAAAAGGCAATGAGCTTTAATTGAGATTAAATCCTGACTCGTGATTAGTCTTATTAGCTGACTCAAAGAATTGAATATTGTGGAAATTATTTAACATGCAAGACTTATTATATACCGATGCATGGATGAGTATTAATTATTAGGAATCATAATCTAATGTATCATTAAATATAATTAATTATGTGCGAGGATATCATGTATTTTTTTTTTTTTGGTTAAAGGATATCATGTTTTTATAGACACATTAACATTGATTATTTTCTCATTTTTTGTCCTAATTGCTTTTCTCTCATTCACCTCCGTTGATTTATTTATAGAGGACTTAAATCCTTTCACGTGATTAACTCATGTTAAATAATACATGCAGTGGGTTCGTTCCTTAATTAAATCATGTAACTTTTTTCTTAAATTTTTTTATTTAATAATGTAAATATATTCTCTCATGTATTTTTTTTAACATGATGGCATCATGTGAAAAATATCATGTATTCACATACATATTGACAATTACTACTTTATTGACAAAATTTGTAAAATGGAGAAAAAAAAATCATTGGAATTACCAATCATTAATAAATCACTTAATGCTTGAGATTTTTCATAATAAAATGGAAAGACTCTTCGAAATCAGAGAAGAAACTTTTGTGGTTTACAACTGAAAATGAATCTTACAATGAGAGTTTTCATGTTAAATAAACTATCACATAATTATATGGGAAAATTATAACAATTTAAAAGTGGATTAATGGTGATAATAAATAATTAAAAAAATATTGAAATAAGTAGTTACATCATCATCACGGTGATTTACTTTTGTATTATGATTTTTCTATATTATCATATCATGAGTTATTTAATATGAGAGGATTCATTTTTATCTTATTATACTTTTGTTACATGGAAGAGTTACTCTAGGGTCATACTTAAAGAACATAATAACTCTTCACCAAAAAAAAAAAAAAAGAACATAATAACTAAAGGAAGTTGAATAAAAATCTCAATTTATAAACAAGAAAAAGGAAACATGAGATATTCCTTCATTATTTAGTCGATTGGATTCTAATATCCGGAGAAGGTCCACTATTATCCAGCATGTGGAGTATTTAGCTCCTTCATACACTAAGTTTTCCTTGCACAAATAACCTTTTAGACTTGATAGGTCATGATGCCTCACATATAGGGATGTTTAAAAAAATTGGTTCATTTGTCTTGTCCTTGATCTAATCCATAAATATCTATTTATTTTGAATTGGATTTAAATACTGACCTCCTGTTATTTGGGTAAGTTTTAGACCTGACTTGTTTTAATAATGAACCATTGACCCAAAACTTGACCCATACCCATTATATGAAAAAAAAAAAGAAAAAGAAAGTTACAATCAGATTGAAAGAAAAGTTTTAACATAAAATAATTACGTCAAAAATTTTTACAAAAAATATTTCCATCAAAAATTTTCCGCAAAAATTTTTGACGAAAAATATTTATATCAAAATTTGTTATTAAAAACATTTATGTAAAAAAATGTGATGGAAAAACGTTTGTGTCATTTTTTTTTGCGGAATCTAAATTTCGTCAAATTATTTCACACAAAAACATATTCATCAAAAATTTCGACGAAATACATTTCCATTGAAATTTTTTGATGCAAATTTCTTTTATCAAAATTATTTACAGAATTCAAATTTCGGCAAAAGTTTTTGACATAAACATTTTCGTTAAACATTTTGATAAAAAAAAAAATTAGTCGAAATTTTTAGCTAAACACATTTGTATGGAAAATTTTCGACTAAATTTTTTTGTCAAGTTTTTTGATAAAAATATTTTCATCAAAATTTTCAACGGAACACACTTCGGTCAAAAAATTTCAATAAAAAACTTTAATGGAAAAAATATTCTGTTAAAATTCTTTAAAAAATCTAAATATTGTTTAAAGTTTCGAATGAAACATTTTTCACAAAACAATTTCCATCAAAATTTTCTTGAAAACACATCAGTATCGAAATTTTGAACGAAATATTACTAAACAAGAACTACCATGATCAAAAAGCCGAGATCTTGTACCAGAGAAACATTGCTAATAAAAAAAAAAATCGTTAAGAGGCATTTGGCGGTCAATATTTTTATTATATTCCTGAAAATTGAGATTTATGAAAAAAAAAAAAAAATTTCTCTATCAAGCTCCCGGCTGGTATTACTAAAGAGTTCTCTATCATTATTATTTGGATTTATCATCTATCATTTAATATGACCATAATAACTTTCCTACATACAAGATTTTGTGGGACTTGCAGCAAAAAAATTCCAATATACAAAATGAATCTCCATAACATAACATAACTACTTTTACTATGAGATAACTCTCATAAAACTTTGGTTGGGCTGCAACTCAACCCGAAAAACTCATGTGATTTCTGTCATGATAGGTCATTTGACCGTGTCAACAACTTTTTATCCTGCAACGCGGTTTCCCGTCACAACTTCATCGAAACTTCCTAGCACTTGCTCAGTCCTGAGTAAATAAGCCCCTTTTTTATTATTTTTACTAAATCTTACTTTTTAATAAATTTGTACAGGAAATCTTTTTTCTCCGAATGATGGCTAATAATAATAGCAATGTTAAGTAACAGTGGATGAGCAAAAACATTAGCACAATGAAACTTCGAAGAAGGCAAAGAAGTGACTTAAGATATTAGTACAAATTACCAAAAATAAAATAAAGAGTACACATCTCCCTTGAAAATATCTATGAAATCCTTTTTAATCCCTTACTGTTGATATTGCTCATTTTATTTATCATAGAATCTGTAACAGATGATTGTATCTATCAGTAGAGTTGTTAGTTGTTTTTAGTTTGTTAGAAGGATTAGTTAGTTTGTTAAGAGTTTGTTAGAAGGTTAGTTAGTTTACTTGCTTATAGTTAGTTTGTTTACTTGCTTATACAGTAACCACTCCATGTATATATTTGGAGTAGCTTTCATTCTGTACGTAATTTTTCATTTTACAGAAAACATTCAGATATGAATTCTTCCATCTCTCTCTTCTGTCATTCTTTGGGTTCTAATATGGTATCAGAGCTTCAAGGGAGCTCTGGTATTTTTTCTTGATTTCTAAATCTTTCTTTCGTCATCTTCTTCCGTGATTTCTCTTCTAGTCACCATGGCGAATCCTGCAAACCAAAGCTCCCTCCCAGATCATCTCACGAACCCAGGCAATACGCTCTATTTGCATCCGTCAGAAAATCCGAATCTTGTTCTAGTTACTCCTCTTCTCAATGGCAAGAACTTTCATTCTTGGCAAAGGTCGATGAAAATGGCCTTGCGATCCAAAAATAAACTCTCTCTTGTTGATGGAACTTTCAAGATTCCACAAGAAAATGATTCAACCTTCGCTGCTTGGGACCGTTGTAATACGATGGTCCTGCAATGGATTCATCACTCCATTGAAGAGTCCATTGTCAAATCAATAATATGGATGGAGAAAGCTCATGAAGTATGGAAAGATCTCGATGAGAGATTTTCACAAACAGATGTTTTTCGTATTGGTGATATTGAAGAAGATGTTCATCGTCTTCATCAGGGAGAATGCACAGTAGGTGATTTCTTCACTCAACTGAAAACTCTTTGGGATGAATTGGAGAATCTACAGCCAATTCCAACGTGCACCTGTGGAGCAGCAGAAAAATTCAAGAAGTGTCGTGAACAAAGTCAAGTCATCAGATTCTTAAAAGGTTTAAGTGATCAGTTCTCTCACGTACGTTCTCAAATCATGCTGATTGATCCTCTACCAAGTATGAACAAAGCTTTTTCTCTAGTAATCCAGCAAGAACGTCAAATGAACACTGAAAATGTGATTGATACTGGTATTGATACAAAGGCATATGCTACTGCTCAACCTGCACTTGGATCTGCTCAACGCACTCGTCCTTTTGTTCCAAACCGATACCGGACTGGTAGAGGAAGAGGAACCAAATTGTGCACTCATTGTGGACGTAACAATCACACAGTGGACACATGTTATGCTAAACATGGATATCCACCAGGTTATCGAAACAGGAATAATGTGGCTTCCGCTAATGTTGTTGAAACTTCTGATAATTTCAATGATGTTAAAGAAGATAACAGATCTGTTACTATCAGCCAAGAGGAGTATCGAAACCTCACTGATCTTTTTCAACAAACCAAAATGGAGACTGGAAACGAAGGCACTACTTCTCATAGTGCACACATGATTCAGACTGGTCAGGGAATGGCTTTGAATGCCAATAATGGTAAGCCTTCTGTCCATTGGGTTGTGGATACGGGGGCAACTGATCATATAAGTTCTACACTTTCTCATTTTTCTTATTTTAAGAAAATCGAACCTATATTGATTATGCTACCTAATGGTCATAAGGTGTTATCACAACATTCTGGCACAGTCATCTTATCCTCATCTTTGAAGTTGGTTGATGTGTTATTTGTACCTGAATTTCAAGTTAACTTGATTTCGGTTGCAAAGTTACTCACACAATATGAACTCACATTTCGTGGTTCCATTTGTTATATTAAGCAGATCCTTTCGAATCAAGCAATTGGTTCTGCTAGATTGCATAATGGACTTTTCATTCTGGAAGCAGAAGATTCAACATACAAGATGAAGAATGCTGATACTTCTCGTCCTAATAATTCTGTTAAGCCCATCATGGCCATGAATGCTGTTTTCAATAAAAGTGCTAGCAATGCTATTGTTGATACTTCTCTTTTATGGCACTATCGTTTAGGCCATATTTCTGATGCTGTAATGGCAGATATGTGTAATAGCTTTCCCTTTGTACATTGTAATAAGGCAAGAACACCATGTGATGTTTGCCATTTTGCAAAGCAACGAAGATTATCATATCCTAATAGCAATAACACTTCACAAAAGTCATTTGATCTAATCCATATGGATATTTGGGGACCTTTCTCAGTACCTTCCATTAATGGTGAAAAATATTTCTTGACTATTGTGGATGATTTCTCCAAATTCACTTGGGTAGTGTTGATGAAACATAAAGGAGAAACTCGCATTCATCTGCGAAATTTCTTTCAACTAATTGAAAATCAGTTTAACACCTCCATTAAGGTGATTCGCAGTGACAATGGTGCAGAATTTATGATGCATGACTTTTATGCAAGCAAGGGAATCATACATCAGACTTCATGTGTGCAAAGTCCTCAACAGAATGGTGTAGTTGAACGAAAACACCAACATATTCTTAATGTGGCAAGAGCCTTGTGTTTCCAGGCCAATCTACCTTTGAAGTTCTGGTCATTTTGTGTGCTGCATGCTGTTCACTTACTCAATCGGGTTACAAGTCCTCTCCTTGCTGGGAAAACTCCATATGAATTACTTTCTGGTCAGGCTCCTATACTGATTCACTTAAAAGTATTTGGATGTCTTTGTTATGCAAGCTCTCTTGTTGCTGGACGCACCAAATTCACTCCTCGAGCTCGAAAATGTCTGTTTTTGGGTTACAAACTCGGTACAAAGGGGTATGTCTTACTGGATCTTAAGTCTCATGAGATTTTCATTTCACGCAATGTGGTTTTCTATGAACAATATTTTCCTTTCAATGCTTCTTCCCAAGATACTCCTTCTCCCAACATAGAAGCACGATTGTCTAACCCACCACCCATCACCCTTGATGATGTCTTCCCACACTCCAACGAAACCAGTTTCCCAAACCCCACATCTATAACATCCATTCCACAAACACAGCCTGTTCCTCTTACCTCTCCCCCAACTGAAACTATACCTACCTCTATACCTGTTATATCTACTTCCTCTAATCCATCTCCTCGTAGGTCTACCCGTTCCAGACGTAATCCTACTTACTTAAATGACTTTCACTGCAATCTTGTGTCTTCAACACCATATCCTTTGTCCTCCTTTCTGTCCTATGACTCCTGTCCCACTTCTCACACCAAACTTTGTCATAGTATCAACACCACATGTGAACCTCAAACCTACACAGAAGCCGTCCAACATGACTGCTGGAAAGATGCCATGACTTCAGAACTCCAAGCTCTTGAGCACAACAATACTTGGATTCTCACTGCACTTCCTCCTGGTAAGCATCCAATTGGGTGCAAATGGGTTTTTAAAACCAAACTTCGTGCTGATGGCAGTATTGAACGCCATAAGGCGCGTCTTGTAGCCAAGGGTTATACCCAACTTGAAGGAGTGGACTTTCTTGATACCTTTTCTCCCGTTGCAAAGGTTGCTACCATTCGGATTCTCCTCAGTGTTGCCACTGCGAGGGGATGGAACTTGGAGCAACTTGATGTTAATAACGCGTTTCTACATGGAGAGCTTCAAGAAGAAGTTTATATGAGGTTGCCTCCTGGAGTTGTATCAGATAAACCAAACCAAGTTTGCAGATTACAAAAATCCTTATATGGATTAAGGCAAGCAAGTAGGCAGTGGTACTCACGTCTTACCACTGCCCTCACTTCCATTGGATATAGACAATCTGAGGCTGATCATTCTTTGCTCATTAAGGTAACATCGAATTCGTTTACAGCCTTGTTGATTTACGTCGATGATATCGTGTTAGCTGGTGATAGCATGGAAGAAATCTCTACTGTTAAATCATTCCTGAATTCTGAGTTTAGAATTAAAGACTTAGGAAAACTGCATTATTTTCTTGGCCTTGAGATTCTCAGAACAGAAGAAGGAATGGTAATCAATCAACGAAAATACGCTTTAGACTTAATTGCTGATGGTGGTGTCATAGGCTCTAAGCCAACCTCTACACCCATGGAACCTGGAAGCAAGTTAAGTCGCGAATCAGGCTCAGTATATGAAGATGCTGGAAGATATAGGAGACTCATTGGGAGGCTATTGTATTTGACTACTACAAGGCCTGATATATGTCATGCAGTACAACAACTTAGTCAGTTCATTTCGAATCCTACAGATGTTCATATGAAAGCTGCGTTACACGTTTTGAGATACATCAAAGGTGCTCCTGGGAATGGTCTGTTCTTCCCAGCTCAAAATGATCTCATACCTAGTGGCTTTGCTGATTCAGATTGGGCCACATGTTCTGATACTCGAAGGTCAATCACGGGTTTCTGTGTGTTCTTAGGAAATTCATTAGTAGGATGGAAATCCAAGAAGCAAACGACAGTATCCAGAAGCTCCTCAGAGGCAGAATATCGAGCATTAGCCTCACTCACTTGCGAGTTGCAATGGCTTCGTTTTCTCCTGGATGATTTGAATGTTAAGATTCCTAAGCCCATTTCGGTCTATTGTGATAATCGCTCAGCCATACACTTGGCTCACAATCCTAGCTTCCATGAAAGAACTAAGCATATAGAGATTGATTGTCATCTAATCCGAGAAAAGATCACATTGGGTCTTATACATCTCCTCCCAGTTACTTCTGCAGCACAATTAGCTGATCCTTTTACTAAGAATCTGCTGCCTGGTCCTTTTTAAAAGTTTGATTGGCAAGTTGGGCTTAGTCAATGTCCATGATCCAACTTGAGGGGGGATGTTGATATTGCTCATTTTATTTATCATAGAATCTGTAACAGATGATTGTATCTATCAGTAGAGTTGTTAGTTGTTTTTAGTTTGTTAGAAGGATTAGTTAGTTTGTTAAGAGTTTGTTAGAAGGTTAGTTAGTTTACTTGCTTATAGTTAGTTTGTTTACTTGCTTATACAGTAACCACTCCATGTATATATTTGGAGTAGCTTTCATTCTGTACGTAATTTTTCATTTTACAGAAAACATTCAGATATGAATTCTTCCATCTCTCTCTTCTGTCATTCTTTGGGTTCTAATACTTACAATAAAAAAAGATCAAATTGATCTCTAAAATTATGAAAAAATGGGTCACTTTAATCCTTAGGTCAATTAAAATAAATACGCATCGGTCATTTTTTCATCATTTTAGAAATCAAAAAATTTTAGGGATCAATTTGACTCTTTTTTATTTTCATTGTCAGGAATAAAAAGAATTTCGTGATAGTAAAAAAGACAAAAAAAAAAAAAAATGTTTACTCTAAAATAAAATATTAGGAGAAGGAAACTTCTTCCTTAACTTAAAAAACCAAACTTCGAAGAAAGACAAAGAAGTGAACTCCGCGTGCTGTTTTGATACTCTGCCTGTTTTTCTCCTAATGATGGCTAATAATAATAGCAATGTTTTTTTGGGTGAAAGAGTGCTGTTTTGTTTACGAAAGACCAAACTTAACTTTTTCTGTTCCTTTACTTTACCATAACTGCGTTTCGAAACTTCTTCCGTTTGTAGTTTGAGAATCGTGAGCAAAAATCATGGCAAGGCAAGAATCATCGTTGCGCTCTTCTTCCTTTAGCTATGGATTCAAATACGACGTGTTTCTCAGTTTTAGAGGCGAAGATACTCGTCGCGGTTTCACTGGCCATCTCTACAAATTTCTTGATGTTAAGGGAATTCACACTTTCATCGATGTTAAAGAACTTTTAGGGCATATTTAGTGCATAGTATGAGATAAGACACGATAGTATAAGGCCTGATAGTATAAGACCTGATTGTATAATATCTGATTAAATTTTAATACTATCCAGCATTTGGTATTGTATTGTATAAAATAATATAATTCAATATTTTAAAAATTTATTAAAAAAATATATTTTAATATATAAATATTGAAATGATATATTAATTATTGGAAATTGTACTTGTAAGCAATATTAATACATCAATCCCTTATCATGCCTAATCCACCACTCCTACGTTTGATTAAGTTATACATTATTTTGATGTATAAGAGGATCCTGTTGTATGTTGTATAAGTTTATATTATATGATGGTCACATCAAACAACTAAAAATATCATAACGCTATTATAAGATGGAATCGAACGCTATTATAAGATATTATGAAGAATGAATCTAATCCTTAGTTAATTTTGTCCGTTGGTTATTTTTGTTGTTTCTAAATGCTTTGAATACTTTTTTTCAAGCGTTTCTGTCTTTCTTTTGATTATTATCCACTTCATATCTTTCTTCCATTATTACCCACCCCCTCCTTGGAAATTTCAGGAGAGAAAAAGTTGAAGGAAATTACCATCTCAATTATTCAGTCACCGACATAGTTTCTGTTGATCACATGGATATGTGAGTAAGCTATGCATGTTCGAATTTAAACTTGAATATATAATTGACTCCTAATTATATTTTTGTGGTTTCTGACTAGTTAGTTTAGGTCTATTTTTGAGATTTTAAGTGCTCTCGTGTCTCCTTGAAACAAAAGGGAACATGGTAGTTATTGTTTCTAGGGATCTGCATGGGTCGAATCGAATCGGATTTTTTAAAAAATCGAACCGAATTAGTTTAAATGGTTCGGTTCGAAAGTGGCTCGGTTCGGTCAAAAATTGGTTCGGTTCGGAAGTGGTTCGTTCGGTTCGGAAGTGGTTCAGAACCGGTTCGGGTCGACCCTCTTTTGAAAAGAAAAAAAATTAAAATTTTAAAAAATATAGTTATAAAAATTAATTTGGTTTGGTTTGAAAATGGTTCGGTTCGGTTCGGAAATGGTTCGGTTCTAAAAACCGGTTCGGTTCTGAAATTGGTTCTAAAAATCGGTTCGGTTCATGAACCGGTTTTTCGGTTTATGAACTAGTTTTTTAAAACCGATTATTTTATGGAACGATTTGGTTCATGGTTCGATATAATTTTTTTGTTATTTTGCACATCCCTAATTATTTCATATCTTAAGTCCCAAACCCCAGTTTATGGTCTGGATAGCTGCAAGATACTTGCCCAAATAAGGGGGAGAAAAAATGAAAGAAAAGTATAAATGCGTTAATCATATTAACCTTAGTAAAGAGAGATATGGAAGTTTTGTACCACATAAACATTGCTAATAATAAAAAAAATCTTTAGGGGCATTTGACAGTGAGTATTTTTTCAGGAAATTCTTGAAAAATTGAATTTTTTGTTTTTGGATATTATAATAAAGAGAGATATGGAAGTTTTGTACCACAGAAACATTGCTAATAATAATAAAAATCTTTAGGGGCATTTGATAGTGAGTATTTTTTCAGGAATTTCTTGAAAAATTGAATTTTTTTAAATTTTTAATTTTCAGATATTATCGTAAACTGAATATTTTTATCATATTTTCAAAAAATTGAGATTCTAGAGAGAAAAAATTTTTCCTTTATCAAACGCCCCATAAGGATACAACTGGTATTACGAAAGAGTATTGTTGTTAAAATCTCGATTTATCACTATGATTTTACGTTTTTACAATATTTTTTAGTCAAAACTATTTTACTAATATTCCAAACATTTTTATGATTTTTTTACATTATAATTTTACGTTTTACAATTTTTTAATCCCCTTTCAATTTTACTTAAGATTTTAATTTTAACAACATTTCTCAAGAGTTCTCTATCATTAATTCATTATTATTTTGGATACGGCTGCAACTTAACCCGAAAAACTCCGGCTTTTTGACCATTGTAGCCCTTATGTAATAATTAATTACCAAATTGACCTTGATTATAAACTATTTCAAAAATTTATCCTCACCTGAAAACATAACACCAATCTGCCCTTCTTTGACCAAGCCTACCCGGGTACCCCTTCCCTACCTGGGTAGATTTTGAAAAAATTTATCTACCCGGGTAGGGAGGGGGTACTCGGGTATATTTCTTGAATCTGGGAAAATGTTTGAATTATTTACCCGGGTAGGGAGGCGGGTACCCGGGTAAATAATCCAGATTGAAAAAACAAGCAGATATGGTGCCATGCCAACTGAAGAACAACTCCGAATTGAATTTTTTGTTCTATAAGCTCCTATATATATTTCGGGTACATGAATTGTAACACGTATAGAAGCATGGTAACAGAGATTACTAACGTGAGCCGGTGGCTTCCCAGAGCTGCGTCTCGCCGTGCTCGTAGTATTCTATCTTATTCTTGAGACCTCTTTTTTGTTAAGTTGCTCTGTATAATAGGTAAAGATTTGGTTTTGTTTTACTTTTAATTTTAACGTAATTATAACCTATGTTTTTTAGTTTTGTGGACACAAACCTCAGCTTTGAGTTTGACATTTTCAATTTGGAGTTGTTGTTCTTCAGTTGGCATGGCACCATCCTGCTCGTTTTTTCAATTTGGATTATTTACCCGGGTACCCGCCTCCTTACCCGGGTAAATAATTCAAACATTTTCCAGATTCAAGAAATATACCCTACCCGGGTAAATAAAAAATTTCAAAATCTATCTGGGTAGGGAAGGGTACCCGGGGAGGTTTGGTCAAACAGGGACAAATTGATGTTATGTTTTCTGGAGAGGTTAAATTTTTAAAATAATTTATAATTGATAATTAATTATTACATAAGGGCTATGATGTTCAAAAAGCCGAAAAACTCCAAAAAAGTTATTGTGCACCCGGTCCATTTTAATGTTCCTTTTTTCTAAATTGGAAATTCTGTATAACATTTTTGCCCTTATCATTTTGTTTATTTCCTTATATGTCCTGACTTTTTTCTGTTTTTGGACATGGGACACATTTACCCCGTCCACACAAACTTTTCTCGAAAAACTAATGTAATTTCTGTCATGATAGGTC
This sequence comes from Gastrolobium villosum, assembly GCA_032173675.1. NCBI lineage: Eukaryota > Viridiplantae > Streptophyta > Magnoliopsida > Fabales > Fabaceae > Gastrolobium > Gastrolobium villosum. Next base: position 15,496 of record JAVKPL010010531.1, on the reverse strand, counting down.
ATTGGACCGTGTCAACAACTTTTTATCCTGCAACGCGGTTTACCGTACAACCTGTACACTTCCATGGCCCATCACAACTTCATCGAAACTTCCTAGCACTTGTTTAGGAAAAATTTAATATGCTGTAGGATCATTGAATTTTTTAGTGCCCTCTCTCACAATATTAATTTTTTTTTCTTTTTTACCCCTATTATTTTCCCATTTTTTCCATTTTACATTCCTATTTATATTAAGGGACCATCTAAAAATGGTAGTCCCGGTGCACATTAAATAACCTCCTTGCTCATACCTAAGTAAACAAGGGACCCTTTTTATCATGGGTAATGTTTTTCTCCTTTAACATGAAAGAAGCAATTTTTCTACAGACACATAAAAATAGATCCATCAATTTTTTACTTTTCTTTTATTTAAAAAACCGTGGTCTCCACAATTGATTGTCTCTATAACATGACCTAAGGATTTTCCTACGACATAATACTTATTTTTCCCTCTTATTATTTTTTACTAAATCCTACTTTTTAGTTTTTTATAAATTTGTACAGGAAAGTTTTTTTCTCCGAATGATGGCTAACAGTGGATGAGCAAAAATATTAGCACAAGGAAACTTCGAAGAAGGCACAGAAGTGACTTAAGATATTAGAACAAATTATCAAAAATAAAATAAAATATTAGCACAAGGAAACTTCGAAGAAGGCACAGAAGTGACTTAAGATATTAGAACAAATTATCAAAAATAAAATAAAATATTAGCACAAGGAAACTTCTTCCTTAACGTAAAAAAGCGAAACTTCGAAGAAAGGTAAAGAAGTGAACTCCGCGTGCTGTCTTGATACTCTGCCTGTTTTATACAGATAAATTAGTGGGTTTATCTGAAAAAAGTGACATAATTATCGTCAAAGAGTGTATAGAAAATAGGAAAGCATATAATGCAATTAATTTGGGATAAAGATAATAATGGTGTTGATGTTGATGTATAGAAAATAGGAAAGAAAGTTATTATACGTAACAAGAGAGTAGTTTTTCCTTTTATATTATGGGAAAAATGTATCTAATGTTACTATAGATAATTTTATCTAATATTCATCGAAATAAAATCATTTTGAGTTAAAAAATTAAAATAATAAAAACTATTATAACCCTTTGATAAATTAAAATTATAAAAATATCAAGATATCCACCCAAAACGACATCGATTCCCGAATAACATTGGATAAAGTTAGGGAAAAACTACTGTTATGCTACATGTGGTAAATTTTTCTCCTACACACCATTCGATAACTGTGCTACATTTTTCTTTTATTTTATTTTTATTTTTATTTTTCAAGTGGTGGAATTTCCCACAAATTTATTTCTATGATATGAGATAACCGTTAGATCAACATAAGCAATTTAACGGTGAGATTAATAAAACCGATAAAGTTATTATAAAAAACAAACCCTTATATTATTAACATTTTTTTTTTAAGGAAACTTGGAAGAAGTGAACTCCAGCGTGCTGTTTTCTTTACAAAAGACCAAACATAACTTGTGTTCCTTTACTTTTACCAAAACTGCGTTTCGAAACTTCTGTAGTAGTTTGAGAATCGTGAGCAAAAATCATGGCAAGGCAAGAATCATTATTGAAGTCATCTTCTTCCTTTAGCTATGGATTCAAATACGATGTGTTTCTCAGTTTTAGAGGCGAAGATACTCGTCACGGTTTCACTGGCCATCTCTTCAAAGCTCTTCATGATAAGGGAATTCACACCTTCATTGATGATAAAGAGCTTCAAAGAGGAGAGGAAATCACACCATCACTTATCAATGCAATTGATGAATCAAGGATTGCCATCACTGTGTTCTCTAAGAACTATGCTTCTTCTTCTTTTTGCTTGGACGAGCTTCTCCATATCCTTCACTCCATCAAGGAAAAGGGTCGTTTGGTTTTGCCTGTTTTCTATGACGTTGACCCTTCGCACGTGCGACATCAGAGAGGTAGCTATGAAGAAGCACTTGCTACTCACGAGAAGAGGTTTATGGATGACAAGCACAAGGTGCAGAAATGGAGAATGGCTCTGCGTCAAGCTGCTGACTTGTCTGGCTTTCATTTCAAACAACAAGGGTATTGTTTTTATCTTCCTATGTTTTTTTGTTTCTTTAAATTTTCATTTTTTGTCTTATGATTTGGTTTTTTAATGTTAAATATTAATCATTTAGTGTTTAATGTTAAATATGAATAATAAAATTTTGGCAGGAATGAGAATGAATATGAGTTTGTTTTATCTTATGATTTGGTTTTAATGTTTTATCATCCTATGTTTTTTTGTTTCTTTAATTTTCATTTTTGTCTTATGATTGGTTTTAATGTTAAATATGAATCATTTAGTATTTAATGTTAAATATGAATAATAATTGGGCAGGGATGAGAATGAATATGAGTTTGTTGAGAAGATTGTTAAAGTGGTCTCCAACAGGGTTAATCGCGCTCCTTTACATGTTGCTGATTATCCTGTTGGATTGGAGTCTCAAGTGTGCAAAGTCATATCGCTTCTCAATGTCGGATCTGATGGAGTCCACATGATAGGGATCTATGGAATTGGAGGCATAGGGAAGACGACCGTTGCTAGAGCAACTTATAATTTGATTGCCGAATCATTTGAAGCTTCGTGTTTTCTTGATAATGTCAGAGAAAATTCAATTAAACATGGATTGCAACATATCCAAGAGACACTTATTTCTAAAGTGTTGGGAGAGAAGGATATTAAGTTAGCGAGTGTCAATGAAGGAATTTCAATAATAAAGCATAGGCTCCACAAAAAAAAAGTTCTTTTGGTTCTTGATGATGCTGACAAACTGGAGCAGTTGCGTGCAACTGTCGGAGGGCTTGATTGGTTTGGTTGTGGCAGCAAAATCATCATTACAACTAGGGACAAGCATTTGCTAACAAGTCATGGGGTTTGGAAAACTTACGAGGTAGATGGGTTGAATAATAAAGAAGCTCTTGAATTACTTTGTTGGAGTGCTTTTAAAACTGAGAAAGTTGATTCCAGTTATGCGGACATTTTAAACCGTGCAATAACTTTTGCTTCTGGCCTTCCACTGGCATTGGAGGTAATGGGTTCCTTCTTGTCTGGGAAAAGGATAGAAGAATGGGAATCTGCATTAGATCAGTACGAGAGAATTCCTAATGAAAGGATCCAAAAGATACTTCAAGTGAGTTTTCATTCTCTGGGGGAATATGAGCAGAAGTTTTTTCTTGATATTGCTTGTTGCTTCAAAGGAAATGATTTAGCATATGTCAAAAAGTTACTTTGTGCTCATCATGGTATCTCCCCAGAATATGGTATAGGAGTGTTGATTGAAAAGTCTCTCATAAAGATTATGGATGGTCATGTAACATTGCATGACCTGATAGAGGACATGGGTAAAGAAATTGTCCGAATGGAAGCACCAAAAGAGCCTGGCAAACGTAGTAGGTTATGGTTCCCCGATGATATAGTTCAAGTTTTAGAAGATAATATGGTAAGACTGATATGGATGGTTTTGTTTTTCAAAATTTTACCTTTATTTATCTCTTTAGATTATTATGTGCTAGACACCTAGGTCACTATATTTATAACTCTCTTTACAATATTTGGTTGACAGTGTTATTTCACCGTCGTTTTCATTTTATGATACTTATTATTCTCTAAAATTTTACCTTTATTTTTTTTCCTTTTATTTCTTTTGCTGACAGTGTTATTTCACCGTCTGTTGTTCTCCGTACATATATATGCTTGTATTGCGATTGATCTGTGCTTTTGTCTTGAAAGGGAACTAGTGATATTGAAATCATAGTTCTGGATTTCCTCAATTTTGAAGAAGATGTTGAATGGGATGGAAACGCCTTCAGGGAGATGAAAAACCTCAAAACACTCATTATCAGAAAAGGTTGTTTTTCGCAAGGTCCCAAACATCTTCCAAATAGTTTGAGAGTACTGGAATGGTGGAGATATCCTTCGCCATCTTTACCGTCTAATTTTAATCAAAAGAAACTTTTGATACTGAAGTTATGCGAAAGTCGCTCTATTTCAATTGATTTGCTAATGTCAAATAAGGTAAGTATAATAAGTTCTTTTCCTTTGAATTTTCTATCAATATATTCATTCTATTATAATTCATTTGATTCTTTTTTTTTTTTTGGTGTGGCAGGAGTTTGTGAATATGAGAATTCTGAATTTTGATTACTGTCAATGTATAACAGAGATACCCGATGTGTCTGGTGTCCCAAATCTAGAAGAATTATCATTTAAAGATTGTGAAAAATTAATTAAAGTTCACCAATCGGTTGGGTTCCTGAATAAACTTAAAATCTTGAACGCTAATGGTTGCAAAAAGTTTAGCTATTTTCCACCCATCAAGTTGACCTCACTTGAAGAACTCAAACTTTCATATTGTCCTAGTCTTGAGAATTTTCCAGAAATATTAGGAAAGATGAAAAAATTAACAAAGATTGACATTGCTTTCACTCCCATAAAAGAACTGCCATTTTCAATTCACAACCTCACTCGGCTTAAAAGAATACATTTTTACGAGTTTGGAGTTGTTCAGTTACCATGGAGCATTTCGATGATGCGAGAACTTCATGATTTCATATTTACAGAATGTAAGGGTGTGAGTATATCTAAACCGGACGAAGGTGATACACAAGTGAGCTCATTGGTGCTCCAGAACACCACTGAAATTGTTTGCTCTTTGCGCTGCAAAATATCAAACAAATTCATTCGAAAAGGTCTCCCTTTGTTTGTCAATGTGCAGCGGTTAGTCCTATCCGATACTAATTTCACAATTCTTCCTGCATGCATCAAGGATTGTCACTCTTTGAGAAAAATTGAGTTATATGGTTGCGCTAATTTTCGGGAAATTGGAGGGATTCCACCCAACGTAGAGACATTCTTTGCAGATCTGTGCAAATCCTTGAAAGATTTAGACCTCACACTATTTCCTGAATGTTTGACGACACTTCAGTTGCGTAGTTGCAAAAATCTTCAAAAAATTAGAGGGATTTCACCCAACATAAGAACTTTGTATGTAAAAGACTGCCCATCCTTGACTTCCAAGTGTAGAAGCATGTTACTGAATAAGGTTCTTGTTTTCTTACGTATTTAATTTGATATTTCATATATTTCACGTTGACTCAAACTATACAGGTTTTGCTAAATGTATGAATAAATTATCACTAACAGGAATTGCACGAGAAGGGTGGAGACAAAATGTTTCTCTTCCAAGGAAGAAGGATTCCAAAGTGGTTTGAGCATCGTATCAGTGGACCCTCAATTTCTTTCAGGTTTCGTAACATGGACGTCCCTGCGATATCTCTATGTTTTGCTATTCAGCTCAATAAAAATGATACTTATTTTGAGCTCAATATTGAAGTCAACGGCATTTCAAAAGTTATAGGACCGGAATTCTATCTTTATGCCGAAGCAGGGGATCATACAGTTCTTTATGATATAGAACAGGAAAAATGCTTACTTGATGCCGTTCTTCTTGAAGAAAATAAATGGAATTATGTGGTGTGTACTGTATCAAACAGCAGAGACAGAGTGTTTGTAAAACAAAGTGCAATGCATGTATTCAAACAAGGAAGCTGCATGGAGGACATTCAATTCACCGATCCACTATTGCAGAAAGAAGAGCATAGATTGGTGGACATGGCAGATTCAATGGTACCAAAGCTGAGGAGTTGCACTCTCAATTTCCAAGGTAAAATACATTTGTTGCATTTATTTCTCGGTACACTTTCACTATTTCCGCATTTACTTGCCCTATATATTTTCCTTTCTGAACGATTACCGGGGCTAGAACGCTCATGTGGTGCATTATTAATTTTTTCTGGAAAAAAGTATAAATAATTTCAATTAGTTGTTCAAGTAATGTAAGAGAAACTGAATTCTATAAGATTATGAATTAGTATGGAAATATAACGAAATAATATTTGCAAATTTTGATTTGACTTCTTTGTTTATAAGCTATTTTGGCTTCTTAATTTGGAAAAATTTACTCAACTTTAACTCATCTCAACAGGGTGTGAAATTGTGTCTAGAAAGAGGAAAATAGGTATGTTAAATGTGGACTTGGACAATGAAGCGTGTGAACCTTCCTGTCCTGCACCTTCAAAAGTGGCTTTGAATTCTACGGTGTCAAACTTTGCTAGTGGTGCTGCCAGTGAAGAAGGTAAACTATTTGGGGTTATTTATTTCTAAAGAGATTGGATTTTCTAACCATAAGATGCACATTAAGATTCAGATTCATATTTATTTATTTATTATCAAAATTACTATTCAAACCAACAAGCGAGGTTCAATTATAATGCTATTTTTGAAATTATGCATATTTGAGCATATTCATAATAGCAAGTGCTTATTGAAAATGGAAGATAAGTTCGTGAGATCTCGGGGTTTCAGCAGTGAGAGTTAGGCCACTCCTCAGTTTCAGTCTAACATATTTGTATTTTCTACCAAAGAGCCCTTCTTGGGCTTGAGTGCTTGACCGTAAAATCCAATAGCTGTCGGTGGTGTTGGCTTCGAGTGACAAGTCGGAGATTTATGTTGAGAAATTTCTTTATTATACTGATTACATTAGGATACTTGTCTTCGTGACTGGGCTCCAAATGTTGTGGTGAAAATAATTAGAGTTAGTGTACATTATCTTATTTTTATTTATGTATCATTTACTTCTTGAATATGAATTGTGCTCTCAACTTTATAGTTTGAATTGTCATATTTCTTGGATGTTGCATCAAGGTTTTGTATATTTGAATAATCTGGTGATCATATATGGTGTTGTGTAGGAGGCATTAGTAATTTATTGTACCGTCTTGGTGTAGTGGTTTTTTTCTTCATTAATATTAAGTATCCATCCTTATTTTGTGCAGAATTTTAGTTCTCTGGATTCTATTGAGCCTGCAAAGGTCATTGTAGAAAATGACCGAAATGCCTTTGACGCTACAATTTTGTCTGAGGTTGATCGAGCCGTGAAGAATCATACGGAAAATTTGGTTCATGTGCTGGAAGGTGTTAGTGCTCGGTTAGCACAACTAGAAACAATCATGGTAGCACTGATGGAAAATTGGAAGGTGTTAGTGCTCGGTTAACCCATCGTCTTGAGAATTCTGTGGATGACTTAAAGGTATCTGTTGGAAACAATCTTGTAGCACTGATGGAAAATTGAGGCATCTGGAGAATATTCTTCAAGAGGTATTTTAACATCATTATTCTCTCTTTTTTCCTTGAAGAGCCGGCTTGGCTCAGCGGTAAGCTTGCTTGCCGTGGTGTGTCAGGTCGCGGGTTCGAATCAGTCTCTCTGCAAAAAGCAGGGGAAAGACTGTCTAGAGTATTCCCTTCCCCAGACACTCACGAAGTGGGTATTTGAACTGGGTCGGCCGTTATTCTCTCTTTTTTTCTTCTAACCGTAATAGTTGGCAGCATTTGGTATATTCTTATGGTTGATGTAAATATTTGTTGTATATATATAATTATGTATATGAGATTTCCCTAAGTTTATACTGGTAAATAAAATAATAATCAATCTTGTAAATAGTTGTATCCTATAAACATTTTTTGTTCAATCATTCAATTTGATTCTAATAAATTTTTTTGATTAACACCAGACATTATGACAATCTCTTAGGATATCCACAGACCACAGGGTCCTTAGTTCAGATTCTTTCTTTTCTGTCTTTATAGTTTCCTGGATAACATTTCTGTTGAGTAAAACACAAAACAAAAGATGGCCCATGAACAAGACTCCCATCATTGTTGGGGATGTGGTTTTGAGAGATCAGATCTACGCAGACTTATCCTTGTAAGGGTAAAGGCTGTTACCATAGCTAAAATGCTTGATCACCAGCTCACAAGGCTTTGTTAGTATATGGACGAGTTTTAGTTCTGTGATCTTATAATTTGTTCCAGTTTTTTTGTTTATTTTTAATGTTGGCTTTTCCTTTTTAAATGCTTGAAGACTCAAGATTGAGTTTCTCATGAGGAAAATGGTGTAGGTATAAGCTTATAGAGCAAAAGATCTCATTAATTTGGTCTAAATTTGATATTGAATTTGAGGTTGATTGTAACATTGTACATACTGTCAAGAACCAAGTATTCCCAAAATTTTGAGCCTTTAGGTGAAAGTGCCTACATTGTGGCATCCACTGTGTGCATGGCGGCCATGGGTGTCAAACACAGTGACTTTGGCCAATGAATGGTAAGCTGTGATTGTACCTGAGAAGATTTATGCCACTATTTTGTGGATAAAAATGTGGTAGGGGACCTAGAGCTTGTTTGGATCCTCTTATTTTTAAGCTAGAAATTAACTACTTATAAGTTAAAGCTAAAAAAAAAAAAAAAAAAAAAAACTTAAAAAAAGAAGCTAAAAGCTGTTTGGAAATTACATAAAAATTTTAGCTTAAAAATTACTTAAAAGCACATATTTCAAGAAAATTATCTTTCTCTATCTTTATCACTCTTCATTTAAAAAAAAAACACACAATTCAAGAAAAACAGATAAGAGCTTTTACTTTTCAGCTATTTTCTTCATTATTAAAAAAAGAGCTTTTTGTTATAAGAGTTTTTTCCAAAACCTGTTTATTCTAGCTTATGCTTATAAGTAGCTTCTAGCTAAAAAAAAAGATGATCCAAACAGGCACCTAGTGGTTATCATGCATGTGACCCCAAGATAATGTATGGTATTTGAAAGATTGATTCAATGTCATGGAAACTTTTGATAATAAAGATTGTATTATAATTTTATATTTTGAGTATGTTTTGTCCCAACTGTGGCATGATGCCATTCTTTTATAATGTTATTTTTGGCACACTAGATAGGCTCAAGGTTATGATATTATGACTTGAGTTATGTGTTTCTGCTGTTAGTTAGTCATATGCAGAAGTTATATTGTAACCCTGTATTTGTGCACTTTTGACTTATAAATTTGAATAAATTGAAAATTTTCTGAATTTGGTTAGTTCAACGAGTCTTACTTTGTTATATAATAAGATTAATCTGAAGCCTCTACCTAAGCTTTTGGGAGAGGTCTTTGGCAAACATGATTGAATTTAATACTGCTTTAAATTTTCAATATTAGCAAAACAAATTATTAAATAGTATTGAAATGAAATTGTTAGTTCATGATGACATTCAGGGGTTGAATAGATAATAAAATATTTGAATTAGAAACCTTTAAGAAAAAGCATCGAGGGGTTGAATTATTTAATCATCAACCCAGAGGAACACATCCCATTGTTTGGTAAACAATGGGATGAGAAAAGGAAAGGGTAAACAAATTATTTGAATGAATGGTCCATAGGGAAACTTATGTTATGAGAAAAATTGCTGTATGTACTTTTTTTCACAAAATATACAGGTGCAAACAGGGGTGGAGTCTATCAAGGACAAGCAAGATATAATGCAAGCTCAGTTGCAACTGACGAAGCTACAATACTCCAAGACGGAATTGTAAAATAGATTGGCAGAATCAGTAATAGAGCAGAGGTATATTCAGAGAATTGCCTGTGTATTTGGGTGTGTGAGCACCAGTTATAGGGCCTGTGAAATAACAATCCGAGCCTGCTGAGGCATATCGTTATGGTGGATCACTTCAGTATGGTGGAACTTCTGCACTAAAACCACCACAACTACCTACTGCTTCTGGTTCTCCAAGTGGTGGAAGTGGTTATCCACAGCTCCCAACTGTTTTTTCTGTATATTCACAATAAATAGATGTGGATTTCTAAAAATTACTTTGAACAGTTCAAGATTTGTTTGTTAGTTTCCATGTTATTTTTTCTTTGATTTGGGTTGATTTATCCGTTAATGTTTTGACTCACTTGTACATATGCTACAATTGAGATGCATGCCTCTCTTAGCTTGTGGCTTTATGCTGCCTTTTACTTCCTGTCGGTTACTGTTTTTCATTATTCATAATTGAGGTGTGCAGCATTCCCTAACCAAAGTTTTTCATTATCAATTGTTACGATTTTTAGAATAGAGATATGCTATTACATTGATAAAAGGATAAAACTTAAACCTTTTAAAATTGACTTGTTGACATGCTGCACTCTTGTTGACTTGTTGACAAACAGAAGCTTTTAAAATAGAGATATGCTATAGTCATATCACAAATGTATGGAATCTTTTAACATAAGCTCCTTGCTTCCTGAAAATCTTCTAAGTTATATTGAAATATAGAATACTTTAAAAACTTAATAGTCATAAAAGACAAGTGGTTTTACAGTTCAGTTTATATGAAGTGTTGCTCAAAACAGAGAAATGTCGGCATATAAGTTTGAGTGGTTTAGTAAGAGTTGAAGGGAAAGTCCATTTAGTGAGAGAAAAGACCTTAGAGATTATTGGAAGAATATGTTATATTTTAACTTTTATGAAATTCAAGCTATATCAATTTGAATTAATGAGTATATCTATTGTTATACATGACCTTTCAATTTTCTATGTACTAAAACTCTTAGAAACATTTTTTTGTGATGAATAGGTTGCCAACTTCAGCTATGCAAGAAAAGACCTGGGAGATTATTGGAAGAATATGGTGAAGGCTCAACCTATGCCAGAAGCAATCAAAGACCTTGTTCAGGATCCAAGAATATCAGATGCAGGGAAAGATCCTTTTATTAGGGACTTCGATGTGAAGCCTAATGTCATATTATAATTGCAGAGAGGCTAAGGAATAAGAGAATTGGAACTACAAATATCCTCTTTAGTCAGCACACAGCACTAGTTGTATGTTTTGGCTTCTGAATGGTTGCAATTACAAAATCTCTAGCTATTAGCAAATAAGTTGGTTAATGCTTTGTCATTTACCAGAACCTCTGTATCAGCTATCATGTGCACCTCCCAATTGTGTCGTTTCTTGAAGAAAAGGGCAACTTCAGATGCTGGGGGCTATGGGCCATCAGAGGAGGAGATATAGTATATTTACAACTGTTGGTGTTGAATCTTTCTTCTTTGATTTTTTCAGTTCTCAATTATTTGATCCCATGTTAATCTATGTATCTTGTATAAGTTTAAAGATGGTGTAGTAATAAAGTGGAGCGAGGATATTGTTATTACCAAAAATTTTTACTACTAACTTACTACCTATCTAATCACCATTGGATCAAAGAGAGAGAATGCTAAAAAGTTTTTGAAAAAAGAGAAAATGTTGATCTAATAATGATTAGATAGGTAATGCGTTGGTAGTAGAAAATTTTGGTAGTAAGAATATCCCTTCTCAATAAAGTGTGCACAAGTTACTAACCATTTGAATCCTGCAACATGGTTTTTGGCACAATGCAAAAGTGGTTCGAAACTGGTTTGGAAGTGGTTCGAAACCGGTTCGGAAATGATTATGGTTTGAAACTGGTTTGAAACCGGTTCATAAGCGGTTCGGGTCGAACTGATTTTAAACCGAACCGAACCAGTTTCATTTTTAAAAAAATCGGTTCAGTTCTTCAAAAAATCCGGTTCGGTTCAATCTATGCTTTGATTCTCACCAACTTTGCTACTGTTAGCTGGTTGTTTACAATCTCTTGCTGAGGACTTTGTTATGAGGCAATGGTGGACGAGGTGATGTCCGCTAAGAAACATGGTTTGAATATGGTTGTGGAGAACAGAGAGTATATACGTGGGATTTCATATCATGTAATGAACTTGTTTTACCAGTTACTTGGATAACATTAGCAGCAATCAAATGTAAGGGGGTGTTTGGTAGGAGGGAAAAAAAAGTTGTTTGGGAAAAGAGGGTAAGGAAAAATATGTGGCCATGTTTGGTAGGAGGAAAAATTAAAAGGGTAGGAGAAATTTTTTTCCCGTCTAGTTTTTTAACACATTGACCATTAGTGAAAGTTTGCCATGGATGAGATGGAAAAAAAAAGTTTTATGTGCTGTGATAAAATTTTACACGTAACATCATTAAAATTCATCCAATTTTCCCGGAAAAATTTTGACCTACCAAACACTTTTTTTAACTTACCCGACAAAAAATTATTCCCATCATATTTGGAGCAAATTTATTTTTCATTATAACAAAAAATTTCTCCAGTAACAAACGCCCCCTAAGAGTCTAGCATGGGATCTTTATTAAGCAAGAGCATTGTGGTTATTATAATGTAACTGTACGAAATGTGAGTTGTAAAGAATCTTGGGATATGCCTAAAATGCTAGCTCAAAGGGTAGGAGTGCCCAAGGCCTTATAAATTCCACATTAGTTGCACATACAATCAATGTGGGACTATATATCTCAACACGCCCCTCACACGAGAGCCCATTGAGCTTGAAGAGTGGATGATGCAATAGGTCCAACTTACCTATGCTAAGAGAGTCCATAAGAGAAAGTGGGGGACAGCGAGACTCTGATACCATGTAAAGAACTTTGGGATACACCACCCCAAAAGCTAGCTCAAAGGGTAGGAGTGCCCAAGACCTTATAAACTTCATATTAATTGCACATACAACTAATGTGGGATTATATATCTCAACATGAGTTATTGATAACCAAGATACTCATATGGCTTCTGATAATAACTAATCATGTAATCGGGGTAACCTTGCATACATTTTTGCAAGAATAACCTTTTATTAATCCCAGGGTATCCCCTAACTTTTTTCATAATTTAGTATAATTATAATTTATAAATTTAGTATAATTATAAATTATATTATAATTTGTTATGACTCGTTAACAATTTCTACGCCAATAGAGTTTTCAGTTTTGCAATGGGACCAATTTTTGCATGGGGTATAGGCGCAACTTTTATAACTAAACTCTAACTGATTTTGAACTTTATTCATATGGATGCCCGTAACACTTTGTTAACAGTGCAAATTAGTAGTGCAAATTACCAAAATAAAAAAAATTGAAAAAATATTAGTACAAGTTTGTAATATTTTATGGGAAAAATATTTATTCTTTTAAATGACACAACTTGAGTCATTTTACCCTTGCACATAAGTAAGACCCATATTTTTTGTTCACTCTCTTTCTTCCATTATCTATTTTTTTTTCTTTAGTTTAAAATTACACAACTTTATATTCTTTAAAAATTATGCACACATTTCTCATATTTTATATTCATAATTATTTTAAAAAAATGAAACTTCAGTACCAAACTGCCCAAGCAATTTGTCAATACAAAACATTTATTGTAATATTAGTACAAGTTTGTAATACTTATAGAGGTGAAGGATACATTTATCATTAACTAAATTTATTATTTTTTATTATTAAATTTTAATTGTTAATTTTTGTTAATTTAATAATTATAATTTATTATATAATATTTATTAATTAATTATTAATTTTTAATAAATTATAACTGTTAATTTAATAAATTATAACATAAAAATTAACAGTTAGGTTTAATGGTAAGAAGTGATTAGCTGTTTATCAAAAAAAAAAAAAGAAAAGAAAAAGTGATTAGCTGAATTGATACTCTGCCGTCTGCCTTATTTTATATTATTAACATTTTTTTTTTGTTTTTTTTAAGGAAACTTCGAAGAAGTGAACAAAAAGACCAGCGTGCTGTCTTGTTTACAAAAAGACCAAACATAACTTTATGTTCCTTTATTATTCAATTTACTTTACCAAAACTGCGTTTCGAAACTTCTGTTTGTAGTTTGAGAATCGTGAGCAAAAAATCATGGCAAGGCAAGAATCATCGTTGACCTCTTCTTCCATAAAGAGCTATGGATTCAAATACGATGTGTTTCTCAGCTTTAGAGGCAAAGATACTCGTCACGGTTTCACTGGCCATCTCTTCAAAGCTCTTCATGATAAGGGAATTCACACTTTCATCGATGATAAAGAGCTTCAAGGAGGAGACGAAATCACACCATCACTTATCAATGCAATTGATGAATCAAGGATTGCCATCACTGTGTTCTCTAAGAACTATGCTTCTTCTTCTTTTTGCTTGGACGAGCTTCTCCATATCCTTCACTCCATCAAGGAAAAGGGTCGTTTGGTTTTGCCAGTTTTCTATGACGTTGACCCTTCGCACGTGCGACATCAGAGAGGTAGCTATGAAGAAGCACTTGCTACTCACGAGAAGAGGTTCAAGGATGACAAGCACAAGGTGCGGAAATGGAGAATGGCTCTGCGTCAAGCTGCTGACTTGTCTGGCTTTCATTTCAAACAACAAGGGTACTGTTTTTATCTTCCTATGTTTTTTTTGTTTCTTTAATTTTCATTTTTGTCTTATGATTTGGTTTTTTAATGTTAAATATGAATCATTTAGTATTTAATGTTAAATATGAATAATAATTGGGCAGGAATGAGAATGAATATGAGTTTGTTTTATCTTATGATTTGGTTTTAATGTTTTATCATCCTATGTTTTTTTGTTTCTTTAATTTTCGTTTTTGTCTTATGATTTGGTTTTTTAATGTTAAATATGAATCATTTAGTATTTAATGTTAAATATGAATAATAATTGTGCAGGGATGAGAATGAATATGAGTTTGTTGAGAAGATTGTTAGAGTGGTCTCCAACAGGGTTAATCGCGCTCCTTTACATGTTGCTGATTATCCAGTTGGATTGGAGTCTCAAGTGCGCAAAGTGATATCGCTTCTCAATGTCGGATCTGATGGTGTCCACATGATAGGGATCTATGGAATTGGAGGCATAGGGAAGACGACCGTCGCTCGAGCAACTTATAATTTGATTGCCGAATCATTTGAAGCTTTGTGTTTTCTTGATAATGTCAGAGAAAATTCAATTAAACATGGATTGCAACATATCCAAGAGACACTTATTTCTAAAGTGTTGGGAGAGAAGGATATTAAGTTAGCGAGTATCAATGAAGGAATTTCAATAATAAAACATAGGCTCCGCAAAAAGAAAGTTCTTTTGGTTCTTGATGATGCTGACAAACTGGAGCAGTTGCGGGCAACTGTCGGAGGGCTTGATTGGTTTGGTTGTGGCAGCAAAATCATCATTACAACTAGGGACAAGCATTTGCTAACAAGTCATGGGGTTTGCAAAACTTATGAGGTAGATGAGTTGAATAATAAAGAAGCTCATGAATTACTTTGTTGGAATGCTTTTAAAACAGACAAAGTTGATTCGAGTTATGTGGACGTTTTAAACCGTGCAATAACTTATGCTTCTGGCCTTCCACTGGCATTGGAGGTAATGGGTTCTTGCTTGTCTGGGAAAAGGATAGAAGAATGGGAATCTGTATTAGATGAGTGTGAGAGAATTCCTAATGAAAGGATCCAAAAGATACTTGAAGTCAGTTTTCATTCTCTTGGGGAATATGAGCAGAATTTTTTTCTTGATATTGCTTGTTGCTTCAAAGGAAATGATTTAGCATATGTCAAAAAGTTACTTTATGCTCATCATGGTATCTCCCCAGAATATGGTATAGGAGTGTTGATTGAAAAGTCTCTCATAAAGATCATGGATGGTCATGTAACATTGCATGACCTGATAGAGGACATGGGTAAAGAAATTGTCCGACGGGAAGCACCAAGAGCCCTGGCAAACGT